>JAJQOW010000666.1:0-80000 GCA_037975125.1 Latrodectus hesperus | reverse complement strand
ACTAGTATTCCCATAGATAAATTAAACGATGTACTACACCTTTATTATCAGGACTATAGAAACTTATTAAATATTAATTTTGATTACTGGAATAATTTAGTTAAAATGTGTATTTATAATAATTTTATATTTAACGGTGAAAATATTTTTATTCAAAATTGTGGAATTCCACAGGGATCCAACTTTTCTAGCACACTAGCAAATTTATTTTTACATTATTTTGAAAAAAACTTCTTTTATCAATATCCTTTTGCTTTTCGATACATAGATGATTTCATTATTTTCAACAATTTAAAATTTGAAGATATTTCTAAAACTATTTACCCTGAAGAACTTTCTCTAATTAAAACTAATTTATGTGAAACTAAAACAGAATTTCTGGATTTATTTATCACTATTGATAATTCCACTACATATATAGACATTTTCGACAAAACTAAACAGTTTAATTTTCATGTTAATAAGTTAATTTCTTGGAACTCCAATATTTCTTTAAAAATATACAGAAACATTATAATTAATGAGCTTAATCGCATTTATATAATCTGTAACAATTATGAATATACTAAAAATCAAATTAAACGCTTAATAGCTCACCTAAAAAATAACAATATTCCAATTAATTTTATTTTAAAATATGTAGGAAGTAGGGAATCGCTTGTAAGATTGAAGTAATGCGTAGTTTTTATAACTACAGAAGGGCCACCCAAGCATTGAAGTTCTTACAAGAATCCTGAAAATACCTACATATATACACTTTATTTTATACATAACTAAAACTTAAATCCTCTTTAATACGCTTTAACTTTGTAAACCACTTTAACTTTTTGAATTTAATTACTTCTGGCAATATTTCTTCATTCTAATTTCAAATTTACTTTTGGCAACTTCCTACTATTCTCATATATAAATTCAATCTGATTTACTGGCTTTTGTATTTTGTATTTTCTACTGTATGTATTTTTTTACTGTATGTATTTTTCTACTATTGTGAGTATTTTTCTACTAATGTGAGTATTTTCATCTATAGTGAGTATTTTTATTCTTCTGCATATATATTTATCTTTTCTACATATATATTTAGTCTAATTTTTAATTAAGTTCTTTTTTATATGAACACTCTTCGGGGGAATTGCTCGAAGATTTTTAGACATTTGTCCTTCGAGCATGTCAGAAAAGAGTGTTCATTTTTGCATAGTTGACCATCTCCCTCCTGATGAAGACATGGTCCCTATGCCTTCTTGTCTTTTGCTTCATATACTTTAGTATCTTTCCAATTTTATATTTCTGATTTTACTTTTCTTCATGTTTTATCTTATATATATATATATATATATATATATATATATATATATATATATATATATATATATATATATATATACATATATATATATATATATATATACATATATATATATATGTATTTATATATATGTATTTATATATATATATATATATATGTATATATATATATACATATATATGTATATATATATATACATATATATGTATATATATATATACATATATATATGTATATATATATATATATATATATATATATATATATATATATATATATATATATATATATATATATATATATATATATATATATATATATATTATATTGAATTTTTACGTAATACTACATTCCTAAATTTAGTTTTGTTGCAAATGCTCTTAATATTTTCCATTGATAAAGAAAAATAATTTTGCATTATGTTTGTAATCAATTTAATCTATTTTTACATAATATCTATAATTTAAATATAACACTTTCTTAATGTGATTTTAGTTTACTAATTCTTTTTTTCCCTCAATCAATAACGAATGTCAAGTCTAGAAACCATAATTAAAGTATTTCAAATGCCTTTAGCATTCTAAGCAAACATTTGTCTTGTTTATAATGCATATTTAATAATTTAAACTTTCATAGCTTTTTACCTTCGGAATGATGCAAAGTATGCCAAATATTCATCAAAGAAAATTTAATCTAAGAAAATGCATATTAAGTTATCTTAAATTCACTTAGATTCATTAAGTTTAGTTTGTTGCTTTTATTCACTTAACTATAGACTATAATAATAACTATTTACCTTGCCATATAATAGTAAAGGAGATTTGCTAAATATTATGGTGGCGAAAAACCTAATGCGAATGAATTAATCACCCCAGCAAGGATTAATTATAGTACTTTTTTTTTTTAATCTGTTCAAAATATTTTTTTTTTAATTAAGTAAACCTTATGAGAATAAAATTACAGTAAATATGAAACATTAGAACAATTTATTGCAATATCTAACAAAAAATTAAGAAGAAGAATTAAGAACAAATAATGAAATTCAAAACACATCAAATATATAAGCTTTTAAAATTAAAATACAAAACAAGAAACAATTGTTAAAAAAAACTTACATTACAAATAAAAGCATTGCACATGTTAAAAAATAATAAATATTCTCTCTTATAAAATATAATCACAGATATAATTTCCTGTACTTAAGAAATATTTTCACAAATAGAATCATAGATAATAAGAAATAAAATAAGAATACAAATAAAAGCGTTGCACATGTTAAAAAAATATCAAATATTCTCTCTCTTATAAAACATAATCACAGATATAATTTCATGTACTTAAGAAATATATTCACAAATAGAATCATAGATAATAAGAAATAAAATAAGAATACAAATAAAAGCGTTGCACATGTTAAAAAAATATCAAATATTCTCTCTCTTATAAAACATAATCACAGATATAATTTCATGTACTTAAGAAATATATTCACAAATAGAATCATAGATAATAAGAAATAAAATAAGAATACAAATAAAAGCGTTGCACATGTTAAAAAAATATCAAATATTCTCTCTCTTATAAAACATAATCACAGATATAATTTCATGTACTTAGGAAATATATTCACAAATAGAATCCTAGATAATAAGAAATAAAATAAGAATACAAATAAAAGCGTTGCACATGTTAAAAAAATATCAAATATTCTCTCTCTTATAAAACATAATCACAGATATAATTTCAGGTGCTTAGGAAATATATTTACCGATAGAATCATAGGCAATAAGAAATATAATCTCTTACCATAATATGTCTCACTATTTTTTCATAAATTCTTCCAAGTGCAGTAAAACTTTTCTATCTCTACTTAAAGATATAATTCGTTAAGTTAACTAAATGCTACTTTAACAAATCTGAAATTATTTTCTGCAAATAAAAAAATTGTTAATTCTAATATTTTTTCTGTAATTGCTTTCAGTTATTATAATGTTTTGGTTTTAAAAATCCTATGCATTAATGAGAAGAAAAAATTTAGTAAACTCATATTCCAACGCAATGTTATCAATATAAAAATTGTATTTCCTATATATACGCAATTCTATTTATAAAACTAAATCTATATTCCTCGTAAATGTTTTTCAATTGTGTCTAATTATACTATGATGGATAATCAATATAAAAATGTGTGTATTTTTTTGAATTTATAAATATTTTAAACTTAAATTTACGTTTTAATTTTAGTGTAATGTACTTCTTGTTTTATAATCGAGGAAATTGCTGTTTGATATAGTTATGATATTAATATTCTAATATTAAATTTCATATAACTACTTTAATGAAAAATAAAAAAGTTAACAACTTTAAACTCTTTATTTATAAGTTTTACTATTTTTCTAAAAAAAAAAATAAAAAAATATATATTAAGTAAAATTGTTCTACCTTTATTTATATTTATATTAAAATTTTTCTACCTTTAAAAAATGAACTAATTCTTTAAGTTTATTACTTTAACAGATGTAATCATATTTTCTAAAGGTAAAAAAAAAAACTTTGGTTTGTTAAATTCAATGTGATATTTTACTTAAAACACAAAAAAAAACTAGACATTTGATGGTTTTACACACGCAAATTTTGTTTATCTTTTGGCGATGTAACAGCGACGGCGAAGATTTCAACAGGTCTCTTCTTGATGACTCATAATTCTTGCGCTCAGGCCTTGTATTCTAGGGGGTGTTGTCATAGTCTCTTTTGCAACCACATGTAGGGGCGTGCGGTTGGCGTCTCCCAAGCCAGATGAATTGCTGAGAGAGATAAAAGAAGATTATCGCCTTCTTCTCTTAACTCTCTCAGCAATTAGGGAAAGAAAAACTTCTTTCCCATCGTTTAAATTTTGGCTCGATGAAGCGGCAGGGGAAGAATCACTTTCTTCCATTTTCCGCTTCATCGAGTAAGTGTTATCATCATTTTTTTTGAAGATGAAAATTAAGTTTTCTTTTTGATCTTCAATAGTTTCTTGGATATTTTCCTAGAATAAAAAAAGCAAATGTTAAATTAAAATTTTTTTAATTAACTAAGAAAAACGCAAGCAAAATTTGAAATTTAGAATAATATACGTTACACATCTATAAAAGAAATTTGATGTATAGAATGTAAAATTATAAAATTGAAGACTTACAATTTCGGTTTCCCGGTGGAAACCCTCCTCCATCCAGTCCAGAGAATCTAGTAGCATATTTAAATCCATGGATTCTACCTATTGGAAAAGAGAAAAGTATGATTGAATAGAAAAAAAAACTACAGATGAGAATATTTAACACTTTACATATGATTTAAGCTGAAAATATTTATATAATGTAGCAATGTATAATGTCTAGTGAGCGATTTTAAATGCATTTCATAACTTTTGTTCCGTCGGAAACTTTATATTGTAATAATCAAAAAGGAAACATTTTCATTTAAAACTGCAGTACAAAGGTAATTGAGTAATTTTCTTTCATAATCATTAGGGTAATGATGTGGCTCTTGATGATAGTACGGCAAGGCAAGGGTTAAGAAAATAACTAGCGATAAATTACTGAAAGTGGTTGTGAATAATTTCTAAATCCGCGCTTTTATATGCACTTCCTTTAATCTTTCTTCTCTATAAAAGTGGCTCTCCTCTGTATTAAAGTCACTTTAAGAAACTAATCTTTCTTTATTATATGTACTTATTTTATTTACATTTACTATATATATATATATATATATATATATATATATATATATATATATATATATTATTTGTACTACTTAAAATAAAACTTCATTATATAAATTTGGGTCAAATCTTGGAACCTTCAGTTATGAAATCTGTCTAATTACTCAAAAATTTAGAGTCATTCTAAGCCTGACAATTTTGTTTAGTGAATTCAATGCTTGATATGAATATATATTGCATATTTATAAAAAAAAAGTTTTGATGTAAAATTATAAAAATAAATTATATAATTGAGATGCTTAAAACTGGTTTTCACCAGCAATATAAAAGGCTCAAAATAAAAGAAAATTTTCTTACTGTATCTCCGCATTCGTCGGTTCTGGATAAGTCTTTCAAAAGTTCCTCATCGACCTATGGAAAAGAAAAATGAGTGTGCATAGAAAAATTAAAGGTATTTAAGTGTAACACTTTACGTATCATTATAAACCAAGCCAGTGCTGTGATTTGAAATATATTCAATTAGCTTCGTTGGAAAGTGGAACCATTCCAGGCTCACTTAATAAATTGAATTTTAATATTAATATATTTTATAAGAGAAGCTGCGATATATACAATTCTTAAAACATACCCTATGGTCGCTTATGTAGGTTTATATAAAATTTCCATAAGATGGCAAATTATATTGAAAACATCTATTTTTTTAAGTTAGTGAGCATGCATAAAATAGCTTATTTTATAAAGGACAAAATTTTAAATTATTCCAATTTTTAAAGGAAATATATTTATAATTTAGTTATACTTAAAGTGTATATATATCTATATATGTATGTGTGTGTGTGCGTGCATGTATGTATAATTGGCGCCCAGGTAGGATACCTTTTTTTGGCGCCCCCTTGAAAAAAATTACTAATACATTATAAATATGGAAATAAAATGCATTAAGTAATAAGAGATATATAATAATATAACTATATATAATACGTTATAATAAATAAAATATAATTGTAATAAGAATGCAATATAAATAATAGCATAATATTGTACCCACTATATAATAATCGAAAATATATTAATTTAAAGTCTCAAGCTAAGCTTTAAATAAAAGCAAAATACAATTCTAATTTTAAAAAAAACACTTTTATTATATTCAGAAAAGTGTTATTTGAATAATCGGACTTATGTGGTTTAGAATGAATTATAAAAAGATATTATTGATTTTATATACAATTATTTAAAAAAAACATAAAAAATTTTATATGAAAAAACTCGTTACATATAGATATAAGCAGATGTAATTATTTGCAATCTAATATGCAACACTATTCACATTTTTCGTGCCTTTGCTGAAACGATCAATTACTTTTCCAAAGTTGATAATTTAAAAATTTTATTTTTCTGTACTTAAAATTATTGAATCACTTAGACGGTTTTGACTCATTGATGTTAATAAATAAATCAAAATTAATTTTATTTTGCTGAATAAAATTAATTTTGATTTATTTATTAACATCAATGAGTCAAAACAGCTTGCACACACAGCTTGCAATTGATGTAAATATAGTTAAAAGTATTTGAATTTCAACCTATTCTATTTTCACGGTATGAGTTAAGGTAGGTTGGAAGTTCTAATAGAGTTATAGGTTTAATTTCTTTTCTACTGCTGAGTAACATCTTTCAGTTCCACATTTCTCTACACAGTTCTGTTCCATGGAAATCTATGACAAAATTCATCCACACTTTTACATTTGTTAAGTACGGTGACTTAGCGCTCCCAAGGCACATGTCCGAGGTTCGATTCTCAGACTAAGTCAACTCAATCTTTCATCCTTTCAGTGAGTCGATTAACTGAGTACCAATCATGCTTGGGAACTAAACACCGGGGATTTCGCTTTTAACTGACCAACTGACTGTGATATATGATTCGCATCCCATGGGACCTCAGTTAGGAAAAAAGATATGGACACAGTGTAGGCCTTGATCCGGTTATTACAATTTTGATGTCGGGATATTTATTTATTTATTTATCAATTAATTTTTAACTTTTAAGAAAATTCTTTTGAATGTGATTTAACATTTCCATAACAATGTCTTAAAAAATTTTAAATGTATTTTTTCTAGCTTTTGTAAACCAATTGAAGCAATTAAACATTTTTATTCCCTATTAATTGTGTATTATCTTATTTATGAAAGACTACAAATTGTTGATCATTATGTGTTGAACGTACGCTATAACTTATCTTAACCAATTTTCTAAAATTCCATAATATTACTAACTTTATACAAACTTTAGCTATTCATCAAAAAAAAAATAATTGAGTAAGAATTTACATTTCTAATTTAGGATAAACTCACCTGACTTTTCACAATGATATCTTTTTAAAAATTCAATTTACTACAGATTAAATTGAAAATTTTATTTCATTCTTTTATTTCAAAAATATTCCAGTAAAAAACAACTTTAATTTAATGGAAAATTTCATATTTAAAATAGCTTTATAAATTACATCATTCAGACATTAATTTAAACCAAAATTATTTTTATTGTAAAAAACTTAAATCACAAAATGTAATATTGATAATTTATAAATATTTTACTTTTATACCACACATAAAACCAATTTTTTTTTATTCCAAAATTAGAAGACTTTGTTAATAAGTCTTCATCTGATTTCAGTTCAGATAACTAAATTATGCCATCGTATTATAAATGCAAATTTCAGATGAGCAATGAAGCGCTAATACAGAACACCAAATTTTTTGCAAATTTCTTAAATCAAAAATTAAAATGAATTTTTTCAAAACACACATAAATTCAAGTAAAAGTATGTATGTTTGATAAAATCAGAAATTTTTAGCCAAACAATATATATATATATATATATATATATATATATATATATATATATATATATATATATATATATATATATATATAAAGCCAACAAAATTACGAGTCAAATAAAAATTCTTTCCCCTAGCAAAAACATTTAATAAATTACTTTTAAATGAATAGTTTAACTAATAAGTAATTTAATATTTAATTTTCAAAACTCTGCAAGCAGATGTTAGTAAATATTTATACCAGCAAAAATATGAAATAAATATTAAAAACAAAAAAATACATAGTAAACATGAAATGCAACTAACAGCAATGATATTCATAGCCCCCCTTGCCCCCATCTGATATGCATATGCCTCTGATATATATATATATATATCTATTCACATTATTGGAGAAAATTCAAGGCATAATTAATTTATTATTACTAAATATTAAATGAAATACTTACTGAATCTTCAAGCTCTATCCCTTCAGGACTGAGGTCATTCTTCAATCGTTGGACTTTTCCAGAAAGTAAATCACTCTGTAGAAATTAGAAAAAAGGTGAGTTTTATGTCTAAAAATATGATAGAGGTATTCAAATGAATTGCAAAAAAATAATATGTATCTCGAATAAAATCGAAATGAATAAAAGTAGATATCGATAACAATTAAAATTTATTATATTTAAAATTTTATAAAAAATTTCACGAAAAAAAATTAACATTTTTTTTCAATTTTTATTTATTTTTTAATTTAAGCACTAATATAAACAAATCAATTATTAGAAGCACTAATTATGTGTTTCGAGTAACGTTCTTAAATTACTTGGATTAGAAAACTACACATAAAGTAATTGAAGTAAAAAGTATCGTCTGATTTTTGTATTAACGAATTCTTAATTATATTATTTTAAATATGAACCTGTTTTAGTTCAGCGTTTATCACTAACTCCCAAATGAATAATTTTACAAACTTTAAGGGAAGAACACAATACAGAATAAAATGTTCTTCCACATTGTTTTAATATATTGCATAACTATCATGGTTACAAAATTGGCTCAACCAAGTACAATGTTCGTTGATATTTTGACAAACAAATAATTTACAATTCTATTTGACTTGTTGAACTCGTAATTAAAATTATGTGATAATTTTTATTATTTTATAATATGTAATAAATGTTCATATAATTAAAAGAAGTGAATTTCAAATGAATAAGAAATAATTACTTTCGACAAGAGTTACATAAATTTCAATAATTATAGCGCAAGACATTAATTACTAAATTAATTTTCAGGAAAAAACATTTTAAATTTAATAATTGTTGTATCATAATGAGAAATAAACTTTGAAGCCTAAGAAGACCGTCATAACAAATTGTCGTTTGGAACTTTATAGACAGACTACCATAGCTGTACTTCACAAATACATTGCCAAAATTTCTTTTAAAATTCATTGAGTTTATTATTGGAATGAAATATGTATTAATTTCAATAAACTTTCACAATAGATCTTTAATATTAGTTGCTAATTGTAAATATTTTTAATACTTAAAGATATTTCATATATGCTTAATTCAAGATAATTATTACAGAGTTTTTGAAGTTAACAACTGATTCTTCTAATACTGAAATGTAAAATTTCAATTAATAGTAATTTTGACTTATTTATGGAGGTTCTAATATTTACATATGAAATAAAAATCATATGCTTCAAAAGTCTTAAATTTGAAAGTAAACTCACAGTCTCAGTTACTTGTTCCACATTTAATTATGATGCATATAAATATTTAGGAAAAGATAAATTTAGTATTTACACTTTTCACATCTAATTAGTTGCGAAAGAAAATCTATGATGAGATACATCATTACAATAACTGATACTTTGAAAGATATTTTATTCAACATAAAAGAGCGATATGAAAAATTAAAGAAATGTTAGAAGAAAACTATTGTTACTACCGAAACAATTTCTCACTCTAGAACACTAATACTCTACATTTTTAATATTTACTATACCTATAATATTATCTTGTTATGATATAGAAAAGATTAGAAAAATGTTTCTTAGAATTTCTACACTTTACAAACACATTCAAGTATTAAAAGAAAAGGTTTCATAAACAATTATAAATGTTCGCTTACAGGTGGAAAAATCAGAAAAAAGTATTGTTATTGAAATTATAAACATAGACACTTAATCTACAATCTCTTACATCCAAATATCTATGATATCATAAATCTAAATACTTTTATTGTTGATATAATTTTTTTAATTAGGTGATTTTAAGGTTTAAATGTACACTTGGTGTACATTTAAAAAGAAAAATTAAATTTTTTATGACTACTAGTTTTACTTTATATATAAAAAATTTATTTTATTTTATAAATTAACTACACTTTTATATAAATAAAATTCTTTCACCGAAATTTATGTGTTTTTAAAAGGTTTGGAAAGCGAAATCAGATTACTTAGTCAGAGTTTGCAAGATCATTTAAGTGTTTATGGATGATATTCTATAATTTTTCAGCAATTAGTTTAAAGTTATAATATGTCCTTACATCAATCATTTAAATTACACGAGTAAATGTATGTAATCATTTAAATTACACGAGTAAAAATAAGTATATTTATATTTCATTATAGGAAAAATTGTAGTATTAAAAATTTTAATCTAGGTATATATTCTCCCCTTATTAGTAAAATTGAATGTATGTAATAGAGAAAAAAAAATATTCAATATAAAACACTATTATTTATTATATAACATTGCAGAGATTATAATTTGACTCAACTAACATAAAATTCAACTTAAAATCAGTTATATATATATATATATATATATATATATATATATATATATATATATAATGTATGTATGTAATTAAATTGATTTTTAAATATCTTTTTCTACAGTTTGTTTTGCATAATTGTAAGATTATAAACAAATATATAGTGGATGGGAGTATCAACTACTGAAATATTGGCCAGCTTTGAAGTGAAGTGAAAGGAAGTAACAGTCCAACTGTGATCACATTCAAATTCTCCACGACTAGCAGATGCGCGACTTGACCATCCGAAAATGGACGAAAGCAATGAAACAGCTGACTCTGTTATCGAGATGTTCAGCAAGACTTTCATTTCCAGCACTGTACATTCAAACTGTATTAATGTATAGCACTTGAAAGTAAAAGTGTTGCTTTGCATTAAATTCTTTTTTTTTCTCCCATTTCAACAAACAAAATTAATTAATATGTTCCTCTTTTCAGAAAAAAAATCCAGTTAACCGAATTGTTTCATTATCTGAATGAGATACATTTTCATTTGATTCGATTAATTGGGGTTCTATAGTATTTTGAATGTGAATTATCACACATAAAATGCTCATATATGTATCTCCAGTTATTCTTGAATAGTATTTTACTTCATAACGTAATTACCCCGAATTCACGACTGCTACGTAAACTGTAACCGTATTAATAAAATCACTCGTGCAATTTACAAATGTAATATTTTATATCGGTAAGATTATAAAATGTATTATTTTTGTTATCTTTTAAATTTGCATAAAACTTGCACGGAATTAATACCGAAATCAAAATAGACTAACTACTTCTAATATAATATTTCTTATATTATATTCCATAATTAACTTTATTTAAAATCGAGTTAATAATTTGTTTTTATTTTATTAATATCTAAAAGAATATACTACATGTGTTTGTGTGTAAAAAAATAAACATCAAAATTTATGTCCCAATATTTTATAGGGCAATTTTTACTACACTAGAGCAATTTATGAGTATTAAACTTATAAAATTATATAAAAACATTTAATTCAGCGACAAATACTTTATTTGGCTTAAATATTTTCCTAATTAAATTACTAATAAATAGAAATATTTCTAATTGAACTGCTTGTGTAAACAGGCACCTGATGACTGCCAAATCGTACATGTCAATGTAACTACTAGGATGCGAAGTCTTGGAATCCTAGTGGTTACATTGTCATCCTCTCACAATCCGGACTCGGAATATATTTTAAATATTATATATAATTTATCATTGTTAATACAATGATAATGTATATAATTTTTTTTAAATGTTTCTCTGAGTTAGCGCGCCATCTGTCGACTATTTAGCTCCTTAAAACAACTCGATACTTTTTTCTAGCAAAATTTCGACTCTTTTTAAATATTTCACTGAAATTGCCAAAAGTCAGTAGAATTTCATACATTATCGGGAGAAATGATGAAAAATCAGGAGTTTCCTAATAAAATCAGTAAAGTTGACAACTATGTGTTAATGTATGATTTCTTAACCCTTATGTATATCTAATATAATTTAAAAACAAAACGTGCTTTGATGACATAAAATTAAAAAATGCTTTTCCAAATTTCTGTATTTGGTACGAAGAAAATCAAAAATTTTGAATCAATGATTCATATCAAACTTATTATGTGTATGCTTGCCTGACGTCCAAGTTCAGCCGAGACAGTCCGGGAACTTCCAGTAAAATCTCAATGCCCTGACCGGTAAATTTCAAGTCTCGGTAAAAACAAAATTACATTTTATAGATGACCAAAAATGTGTAACGACAATTAACAGGGAAGAATTATTTAGAATAATTTGTCACTCTTTTTAATGATATAAAATTGAGAATACTGGATTTAAATTTATTTTATCTACTGAAATTTTGAAATTCACTGAAATATATATATAGATACAAATGTAATTTATAAAATTAATAGAATTTTTAACATTATTTTATATAATGTATTAAATATATTTAAGAAAGTCTTATATTAAAGACATAAAAATAAGTAGAGATCAATATGTGAAAACAGACTGAGTAAACTCTTCTCAAAGTAAAACCATTATAAATGGCTTTTAAAATTTCATTTTACACAGGAAAAAAAAAAACGTTTCATAAAACAATATAACTAAAATTATATCTAATCATTTGAAAAAGAACGCAAAGAAAATTTAAAAAAATGTTTTAAAGTATAACCACGTGCACGGACGATATACACTAAGAAAAAAAAAAAAAAAAAAACAAATAGAAGTTAAAACTAAACATTTTTAGAATGCTAAAATTTAAATAATTTTTTATATAAATTCACTTACCATATTTTATTAAAGACAACTTTAAATGTCACAAAATAAATAGGATAGTGTCACAGATCAAAATCACCAAAACGAGTGTCACCCAAAATGAGTAAAAGCAAAGAGGATCGATAATGCCACCAACTTTTTTTAAATTTTTTATCTTGGTCAATGCCACCAACTTTTTTTTAAATTTTTAATATTGGTCAACAATAAAGGTTTATAACCTTACCTTAATTTTTAATAAAAAAAAACTCGAAATATTATTTAATTTTGATGATAAAAATTATTAATATGTAGTATCATGAATATTTAAATGTATTATTAATATTTTTATGTTTATATATAATATGAACATTTTTTTTGGAGTTCTGTGTCAAAAGGAATTGAAAAACAAATTGGAATAAATTTTTTATTTAAAATTATGATATATTCTCTGTTAAATAAATCATTAATTTTATAAACTTTCAACTTAACAGATTTATCAATGAAAATTGAGCGACATAAAATTTTTATAACTAAACGATATTTTGACCTCTTCAATATTGCAAATAAAGATAAACTGTTAAAAAATTAATGTTACCAATTACAATATGCATAAAAAAGCATTTTCTACAGGCCAGTAAAAAGCAATTAATTCGAGTTGAGACCATTCGAATAACTCGAGTGGCCTCAACTCAATCTAGTCTCAAAATAGACATAATCATTTCTAAATCTTTATCATAAGCTTTAAAAAAATTGTGAATTTATATAATATAAATTTTATATTCTTATCACAGCGTTTTCCCTTAAGTTATTAAAATTCTTATCGAATGTTTAATAAAAGGATCATTCTTTAAATTTTGTGTATTTGGAATTGGCACAAACAGCAAAATATATCCAATTCAAAGTAAAAACGAAAAAATGTTAAGACTTTTCTTTGACTCTAATTTTTTTCATTTTTTTTCAAACAAACGATAATTAGATCGGGATCTACAGTTTAAATAGAATTTCGAACCCCTGAACTATTGAATCAAAAGCCAGGGCGCTCAACTTCCGCTGTCAGCATGATAACAATAGAATGAACATATTACAAATTCAAACAAACACACAACTTCAGTAACAAAATTTTATTAATGGAAATTCAAATAGTAATAGGCATCAGCTTCTGGAAAATTAACAAAACTAAATTGTGTTCATATAAAATGTACAACATTTTTATTTCGATGAAATAAATTTACAAATTAAATATTAAAATCGTTACAAAAATATACATACAATTTAGTCTCAATAATAATAAAAAAAGAAGAAATTAATGCAACAATATAAAATAATGATGAATATATATATATATATATATATATATATGGATGCTTTGTTTACCAAATCGATTAACTCTACTTTCAGAGTTTTATTAAATTTTAATATCAGGTTTGTACATAATGACTACATATCAGCACAAATTCTTCTTTAGACGATCACACTATCAAAACCATATATAGATAACATAACACTAATTTTAAAAACACTATTTTATCAAAATGTTTTAGGAATTAATCAATATTGCAAATGAAGCATTCGTCTAAACTTAATAACACTCATTCATTTCACATGGAATTTTAGCAGGCATGAGAATTATGAGTAAAATGTTTCCAGTATTTATCTTTGATGATACAATATAAAAAATTGTATTTATTAACAATTAAAAAACGATTAAATTCAGTATGTTATTTTTCTTTAAAAATGCTACTTATGAAATATATTATAGAATATAAATGAATGATACAAATTTTTTTAAATATATGGCAATGAAAACACCAATTTTATATGAATTTAAAGTTAACATTTTAGTAAAAAAAAAATTAGATAAAATTTCATTTTTATAATTATTCAACAGTGTTCTACAAAACTTGAGAAAAATTAAGATATGGTATCAGTTATAGTTATATTAGTTTTTCTTTAAAAAATTTGCAACTGAGACAGCGAGCAACTTTTTTAGATTCTTGTTACACGGGAAGTATACATGGAAGATAGAAACATAATATGGAAAAATAAATTTATATCAAGCTCATATTTTTTGCCATAATTTGGATTTCTCATAATGTGTGTACCATATGATAATCAATGTAATTTTCCATAACTTTGAGTGCCACCATATGATAATTAATGTAAAAGGAAATACATAAACTTAAGTATAATTTTATGACAATGATTTAGGAAAAAATGAAGAACAATATTTATTATAGTAAAATAAAATGTACAGAAATGTTTACAAATCTCAACATCTTAAATATATATTGGAAGAGAATCTAAAAGTGATGCTAAACCAAATCAGAGTTGTAGACCCAAATACATTTTTAAAAATACAAAAATGTAGCAATCGCAAGTCCATGAAACTCAAATATGCTTTAAAAATTATAGAATATGATTTTCAATATAATTCTATTTTTACATTAGAAAAACAATATATAAGTCAATTAAGAAGAAAAATAATTTTCACTGTAAATTGAAGACTTCATAATAAAAAAATTAAACTATTAAATATTGTTAAACAATAAGTATATATGTGAAATCATTATTGTAATATTAATGTTTCTTTTAAAACAGCAATTATATACATATAGACAATATTATTTACTTATCAGCCAAAAATAACCTATATAGATAAAATAATGTTATAACATAAAACTGTCCAAAGTTTATATGCAAACTATGCAATCAACTGAATTAATACTTAAACAACAATTTAAAAAAAATTGTAATTGATGTGTATGCAATTATAATTGTTTATTTAATTTAAGAGGAAAAATTTTCCATTGTTATAACAAAAAAGTAGCTTCTAAACTGTTGTTGTATAAATAATTACATTAAACTTTTTTATAAATAAAATTCACACACATAGGCAATCATAATAATTTTGCAAACCAGAAAGTAATTTCTGGCTTGCAAATGAAATTACTTGGAAATGAATCAAATGAATTACTTACAAATGAATTAAATGAAATTACTAAGAAACTTTCGTTGAAATATTAATTTGTGTTTTTAGTTTAGTTTACCCTGATTATTTACATATTTTAATTATTTTTAATGATATTCTTTAATAGTAGCACAACTTTAAACTTTTTTTAAATAATAATTATGAATCCAATTTTACAGTAAAATATAAAATATTATAAGAAAACAAGTCATTTTATGAGTTAATTTTACAGATAAAAAAAGAGAAATGGTAGCACACAGAATTTAACCATAAAATATTTAATTAGTAATTATTAAATATAATTTATTGGTCATTTAAAATCAAGTGTTACCAAAATGGGAAGAAAAAAATCCCTTTCAATAGCAATTTTTTCAAACTAGGGTTATATATGTTTTTAAGTTAAATGACTAATAACATCAAATAGTTTTAAAAGTATATCAGCACGATAATCCAATTAAGAGAAATTTTTCATTGAATTCAGCTAAGCAAGTTATTCAACATATTTAAGTGCTAAAGAAATAGCAGTAATCAAGAAATAACATTGAGCATAAAATAACAGTAAACAAGAAAAGTTATGCAAATTTTAATATATTTACAAATTTAAAATAAAAAAAATATGCGCATGACACATTCTCAACATTCAAAACATTAGCGAACTTGAGACATGTATTTTATGCCATATTTACAAGGTCTATCTATAAATACACTTTAATAGGAAAACATTTTATATTTTAGTATAAAACATGAACAATTAAATTTTAAATGTGCACATTGGATAAGGAAACAAATAATACGCAGACAATTTATACTTATTTATTATTATATTAATTTCAAAAGTACAGGATTTTTTTGATTATTTAGAAAAATCCCATGTTTACAAAATTGGAATAATTAACTGTGGACACTGTTTCC
This sequence comes from Latrodectus hesperus, assembly GCA_037975125.1. Classification (NCBI taxonomy): domain Eukaryota; kingdom Metazoa; phylum Arthropoda; class Arachnida; order Araneae; family Theridiidae; genus Latrodectus; species Latrodectus hesperus. The sequence goes on along the minus strand of JAJQOW010000666.1, from coordinate 63,196 downwards.
AAGTATGGCAGAACATATATTATTTTAAAATTAAAATGCAGAGTTCAAAATAGGTGAAATTAAAATTTTCACATTATTTTGTAACTAATGAGTTTATTTTATGTTAGAATGTATGGACAGTAAATGTTTCTTAGGAACTAAAATGTAATCATAAGAACAAAATTTTAAAACATATACTATGAGTACAATAGAAAAATGTGAAACAAAAGCATTTAACTTATGAAAAAAGCTATGTTAAAAAAACTATATTTGTATTTATTTTTATTGTTATTATTTGACGTTACCTTTATTTTTTCCATTTCAGATAAAAGATTAAAATCTATTTCAAAAATTACTTCCTCATTTTATACATACTTGTTTTAATTATTTACCTAATATAATAAACTTAAAAATTAGTACTGCATGAATATTTTAAATAAAAAAGCGATAGAAAATTGTCAAAATATTTAAATAATAAATAAACTTTTTATATAGCTTTAAAATTTGAAATTATTAAAAATTGATAGATAAATAATTGATATTTCATTAATAGCTTTATTTTAGAATGAGAGGCATAATTAATTTAATGAAGAAATTAAATTTACTTAAAACATGCATCAACAGATTTGCTTTTAACATCCAAGAGGATTATGCTTTTTATAATGATTTGACAGGTTTATATATATATATATATAAAAAGGTATAATTGGTGCTTTGGATAAAATGTTAGGATATAATTTTAACTTTTTTAAAATTACTACCCAAAATTCCTATATTACACACACAGTGCTGTTTAAAAATATAATAAATAAAACTTTTATAATTTTATTATGTTTTGATGTAGAAAAATTTCAACTTCAAAATTTTAGAACTAATATAAGACATGTCAGAAATGATTGTCATAAAAATCTAATTACATTAAAATTATCATTTAAAAATTAAAATATTAAATCTCTGAAGGAACAATAATAAAAGTTTGCAATAATACAATTTAACACACATGCAGCAAATACTTAAAATTAAAAGATCTCCTATAATTTTCAAAAAGGGCTTTCTTAATCTGGTATGAAAATTATTTTCTCCGGTTATTTCTTTTGCCTCCCTTATTTTACAGAAAAAAGTCAAGAATAGATTTTTTTAGTAAAAATTTACAACCAGTAACTTTAAACTATCTACTAAAGTAAAGAATTGGTTAAAAATATATATATATATTAGATGCAAAGATTGAAAATTTCACTCACTCATGTTTGTCACATGCATTACTTTAACCTTAAATACTGAGAGTTAGAATTAATTTACTGCAAATAAGTAATTATCAGAAGGTGTGTGATATACATATTTTTATTAATATAGATTATGAAAATGTAAGAATTGAAAATGGATATTGTCGTGTTTTATAAGTGCATCGAATATGTATATTAAAACATTTTCTTTATCTTATTTTAAACAAATTAACATTTGTAAATAAAGTTAATCTTAAATACCAATAAAATTACAAGATAGATTAAATAAACTGATAAGTAAAATAGAACTTTTTTTTTCCAAAATATTCTAAAATAGTAATGTTACCCTTTTGATTTTTCAATTATATGAAATAATTCATTAAATATCAAGAATAAGCAATTCTCATTCTTGGTACTTATTCTCACATAGCATTCTTGATATAATGATTTAAGACTTATATGCAAAAGAAATGGTAACAGATACAAACTTCATCAAATTATGAAACTATACAAGATATATTTTTAATAATAAACAAATTATATTTGCATTATTTAGATTAATATTGCAGAACTATGTGTTGCGTTGTTTCATTATTTGTATGTTTACAATTTAATAAATCTGTTTATTAGACAATGTGTGAAAAACTTAAATTTTTTAAGAACACAATATTATATTTGTAAGAACATGTGAGAAATGTACTATAAACATATAATGGTTGAATTAATGTGACCACCACTTATTTTTAACCTTCATGTATAATAAATGACAGGAAGCAGGTAGCAGCATATTGCAGAAGAGTGTATATAAAAGATGTTCGAGGGAATTGATGCTATTGCAGTCTTTGATATGATGCGAAAACAAAACAATCTATCTGATGATCCAAAAGGCCTTTGTGGCTGCAATGGTAGAAGCACTTCCAAAGAGCTAATTTTGTAATGTGTTTGCATGCTACTATGGTAAAATACTGTAGATAGCAAAAAGACACAACTCAAAATTAGTTACATGGGAAATGTTGTGCACCAAAGTCTCAGATGAAGGTGAATATTGACTGTGGAAATGTTAAACCTAACAGATATGCAATTGTTGACTGACCACAGGCATGAATTAGAAATAATCAAAATGACTCAATAATGACAATTTAAGGAGCATCTTTGAACCTGAACTGCCACCCCAGACACATTAGTTAATGTACCACAGGCAGTATGTTAACTATTATGGATCTTAAACTACAGATCATCAGTGACAAAGGAAAGAATTTGTACACTAGCACAACTGGATGTCCACAGAATGTAACATATTGTTTTTGATAAATCATTTTTAATGCTTTATTAAGCATATGAATGTTAGTAGACACAATATAAAATTTCAGAAAGCAAACATCATGCAACAATTACTGGAAGGATAAAGGCCTGAGAAGAGAGGATTTAGGCCACAAAATTTTTCACATCATTTTCTGGGTCCACTCATTGTGAATGGCACAATGAATCAACACAAATATGCAACTGTCCTAGCTGGCCATGTCTAACCTCATACGTGAATTGATTTTTCTGTGAAGGATCTAGCATCTACTAACAGATCCAGTGTATGTGCATAGCTCAGAGACTAGTTTACCATACTCTCCTGATCAGCAAATTCTCGAAACTTAAACATAATTAAGAATCTGAATGCAGTTGATTGAGTTGTTTACATTATGGATCTTGAACTGCAGAACCTAGTTCAGCTGGTCAGTGAAGCACCTTCTAGGAGTTTTTTACTCTTCCTGTAGATCTTTCAGAAGTCTACACTGCAAATGGTTTTTCTGTCTTTTGATAGGAGGTCACATTAAAGACAGGACTGTGTATTTATTAGTCAATTCAAATAAATTAATTTAGAGCAAAAATTTCAACCAAACTTGTGGCCATGAATACAAAAGATAAAATGCATTAAGCTCAATATTCTGATAAAACATTCAAGCATCCTTCAGGTAGATAGAGAAGCAAATTAATACTGTTATCATATTTGAATATATAGAAAAACTGCATCATGTGAAGAATGCAAAAAGACTATGAAATAAATACAGAATTCTTCCAAAACATGAGCTTGTTTATTTAAAAAAAAAAAAGATTTAACAATAAGATGATACTACGATGCATATGGAATTCAAAGAAATAATTTCAATAAGCCCCTAAATCTCAGTTGAAGTATCTTAAAAAATTTACAGCTTTCATAAAAAAATTTTTATCATGTTACTAAATAATGAATTTGTATGAAACAGTTGACAAGAATTTCAAGACTTGTGCATTAAAATGCACATAAAATTCAAATAAATAAAAATATTTTAATGAATACAAAATATTACTGCAGTCCAACCTCTTTATACCTAAATTTGATACTTCAAAGCATTTTAATTTCAGATTATCTCTGTAAAATCTCAATTTATACATATGAAATAAGTTCTTATAAAAATCATCTAACCAATAATGATTTTGATTTCAGTGTCATTAGAATGTTTAAATTTATGTTTGAATGTTATAATTTAAATGAGCTATAAATGAAGCTATATATTTTAATTTTTTTAAGTAAATTTATTATTATTTATTTATTTTTTACAAACTGCATATCAGAGTTAAAATGAATAGATGTAAACATTAAAAAAACTTTTTTGTGAATAAATGATAAAATATGTTTGGATTATGTGTTTTATAAACTATGTATGAAGATCTTTAACAAAGCAAAACATTTCTATAGAATCAAAATAACAATATTAGAATTCTTAGCTTGTATTTTGAATTACATGGGTATAAATGCTTGTATATTAAATTAAAAATTTAATAAACAAATATTAAAAATAAAAGTAAGAAAATGTAACAATTTATTAAACTAAGAAACTAAAATGTTCAGTTTTGTATCAACACTTTTAAAACTTATCTAAAATTCTAAATACCCTGGACCTTTGTTAACTTAACAGACCACAAATTATTAACCAGGCATTTCATATATTATAGAATTGAACAAATTTCTACACAGATAGACTTGGCTTATAAATGAAATACATAAAATAATTTTCTATATTTTTGTGCAAAAATAAAATTTTCTGGTGTATTTAAGATGATGAACAATTAAAATCGATAAAGTAAATAGAAATCAACAAATGTATATTTTTAAAATAAGTGCAAATATCTATATTTCATAAATTTAGTAATTTACAAATGGTTTTATATAAGGTGTGTGTATAAAATTTCAATTTTAATTAACAATTTTGTTATTAAGATATGATTTGGGTGTTTTAAAGCAGAACCCCAAATGCTTAGTTTTTCACAAAATTTTAGGAATTTAAAATACAGAAGAGTCAATATTTTAAATTTTTTATGCTAAAGATCTAATTGAGCTGTCATTATTTTATCCCAGAAGATTATGATTTTCCATGAAACTTAAAATAGAAAGTCTAACTTTCTCCATCTGTTCATATTTGACATAATGAGGTTTGACTGTTTAGAAATAATTTAAGAAACAAAATTTGCCAAAATTCATTTAGCAATTTTTGTAATATCTAAATATATGTATATGCATGTATATATTATGAAATATATTATACATACATATATAAACTAATATTGAGCAACAACTTTTTACATATAATAAAATATTAAGGTCGGCAAAATTAGAGAAATCAATTAAAATGCTACATAATTAATTAAAGAAGTTGACAAAAATTACGAACAAACACATTTCACTACGAAATATTTGGCAAGTTAAGCTCGTTTAAAGTCATGGAAATATCAACAACTTGATTTAAAAGTGACCAGCTAAGCCTCTTCTCTTCTGAGCCTCTTTCAATTCTCTTGCAAAATCAAAATCATCTTTTTTCACCATATCAACATTGTATTCAGTATTTTCAGCAAAATTCCCATCTAAAAATTAAAAAAAAAATTTATTGTAAGATTTTGAAAGTAAAATTATTTGATATAAATCTATTGAAATTAATATTTTCAAACAAAGTGATTTAAAATATATAAAAGTCATTATACAATAGCAGAAACAGGTGTGATAAATCACAGAACATTGTAATTAACAAACAACTTACAACTTAGTTTGCACAAATTTCAGATTTCTTAGTTTAAAAAAAAAAGTTTTCTATATTTTTCAACATAAAAAATAAATAAATTCTTTGGATTAATATTTTTCTTTTTAGGTTGTCATATCAGAGTTTTTGAATTATCATTGCTGAACCTATTTTTTAAAATTTATTTTGTGAATCTATTCTTTTTACCTATTTTTTATTAATTATGTTAACATCCAAGAAATCTTTAAAATATTACATTATAAAATTTTACTTTGTGTGGGAAGCAATTTTATCTCTCCCTTCTAAATATATCTAGTTGAAATTCTCTTGTTGCCAATGATCATCTCTATAGTTAAGACCTACTGATTGATAGAGGTTAACAGAATTCTGGTTTATACCATCATGACTTATCAGAAGCAACATATTTATGGATGAACAGCTCAGAGAGAGAAAAAATGTGAGTTAAATAATTCCTGTTGGGCAACAGGAGCATCTCACATTTGGCCTTTTATCTGTAATGAGAGTAACAAAATAACTTTTCGTTTCCCAGTTATGTTTTTATAGATTCTGTTTTTATAAAGAATTAAGTAATCAGGATGGAAGTCCCTTGAGAGACTTATCAAAATAAAGTAAATAAAAAGGGATTGTACAATAGTCTAATAATTGAGATATTTCTGAATCCAATTGGACAGCTTGTTAAATCCAGGAATGAGAAAACTATAGTTTGCAGCATCACTTCTGAATAACTTTATCTTGATATCAAAAAGGAAAAGTCAGGAGTTGCTGGAGGAAATTTGCTTAATAGTGGCAAATTGAGCTTCAAGAGGACAGTTCACCAGTCCCTAAAGCATTTATTAAATGTTAAAGACTTGCAATCAGGTGAACAAATGTTAAGACCTTTTAAGCTTATTTTTACACACAAACACATTTAGGGGATAGCCGTTATAAAAATTTCCAGATAAGAATATGTCACAGGATGATTTATTTACAAAATGATGCAATAATCTATGTGGTGATAATCAATCTGATAGGTTTGTCATTATTTAATTGACATGAAATTGGATGAAAATACCATTAAGGTCTTTCTGGTCTCAGAACTTCCAAAACCTGTAAAAGTTGTCTTGAAAAGTGGAAACTCTATGACTAATGATATCCCGAGAAACTTCTAAGACTAGAGTCGAAATGCACGTCGAGAGTTTTCCTTTCGGAAGTTAAAAATAATAAGTGTGTTTTATCATGTAATGAGAGTCACCCCAAATATAAATGCCCTAATTATAAAAATATGTCAGTAAATGAGCGTATTGAGTTTTTAAAATCAAATCACTTCTGTTTTAATTGCTTGGGGAATAATCATTGGGTAACGACCTGTAAATCAAAACATTCGTGCAATATCTGTAGGCGGCATCATCATGCCGCACTTCACTTTCAGTCAGAGCAAAAACAAGAATGTTTATCGGCAGTTAATGAGAATGTAAATACTCTCAATGCGAAAGTGAGATCCTTCTTCTCCCCCACAGCTTTAGAATTCATTCCTACTGGCAATAAACAAGAGTCACGTGATCAGGATCAAAATTGCTTGGCGGCGACTAGTTATACTTCATCAGCAAATTCGAAATCTGTACTACTTAGCACTTTTAATTGTTTTTTAACCGATGACTTGGGAAATGTTTTACACGTTCGTGGTTTATTAGACGTTGGAGCCAATGCTAATTTTTTGAGTAAGAGTTGCGTTGACAAGCTTAATTTAAGAAAGGAAAAAATAAATGGAGTTTCAGGTTTAAATGGAATGTCTCTGACAATTAAATCTAAAGTTAATGCTATGATTGTTAATGATATAAGAAATTTCTAATTCGATTTAGAATTTTCAGTTGCTCCCAGTGTTACAAATTTGATTCCTTTAAGGCAAATTGGTATTTGCGTTCCAGTATTAAAAAACATTAAGATAGCGGTAGTGAGTGGTAGTGTACCAATAGTAACTGAGACTAAAGTACACTGTGGGCTTATAAATGAGGGTGCCAACTTAAACAAAATTATGCAGAATTTTTGGGAAATAGAACAAATTGAAGAAACACAGAAATTTGAAACCGCTGAGAGAATTGAAGCTAATAATCATTTTATAAAAACTCATAAAAGGGATAAATCAGGAAAATTTGTGGTACATGTGCCATTTAAAAAAGATCCGAAATTATTGGGAGAACCTAGAGAGATTGCAGTCAAATGATTAAATTCCTTGTTTAATAAGTTAGAAAGGAATCCAGAACTTCTGGCATTATATCGTCAATTAATGAGTGAATATGAGTGCTTGAATCATATGCAAGAAGTTTCTATGACGCAAGAACCTAAAGTGGCCTACTATTTACCTCATCATGCAGTTTATAGACCACAGAAAACGAATACGAAATGTAGAGTTGTGTTCAACGCTTCACAAATTACTTCAACTGGTGAGTCATTAAATTCCATACAGCTAAATGGTGATGTAATTAAAGATGATTTATTTGCTATAATAGTAAGGTTTAGAAAACATCTTTTTGCTTTTACTACCGACATTCAAAAAAATGTATAGAATGATTTTGATTGATCCTGCACAAAGAGACTTGCAAAGAATTGTATGGAAAGATAATAACAAAGTGAATATTAAAACATATCAATTATGCACAGTGATGTATGGAACCACTAGTGCTCCATATTTGGCTCAGAGATGTCTTCAACAGTTTGGTACTGATGGAAAACTGAAATTTTTATGGGCTTCTCAAGAAGTACAGAAGGATACATACATGGATGACATATTGAGTGGAGGGTCAAATTTAGAAAGTGTCAATTGTCTAAAGCAAGAATTAACTCAAATATTTAAAACTTGTGGTATGGAACTACATAAATGGCAAAGTAACTGTCCAGAGTTAAGAGAATTTTCTGAAGATTTAAATGACTTTAGCTTTGATCACACAAAAATATTAGGGTTGCTATGGAAGGCCAAGAGTGATGAGCTTTCCTAGAATATGCCCAAAAAAGATGCTTCTATGGTTACAAAGAGAGAAATTTTGTCCATAATTGCCCGCATTTTTGACCCACTTGGTTTGATAGGACCTGTGCTGACAAAGGGTAAGGTTTTCATGCAACATCTGTGGAGGTTATCAATAGACTGGGATGAAAGACTGCCATCAGATGTACAAGAATGGTTACAGTTTTTTGATGGGTTGTGTGACATTAACTGTATTAAAATAAATCGATGTATGCTACCAGAAAATGTTGTAAAAATTGAACTCTTTGGATTCTTGGATGCATCAGAGGACTATTAAGGTGCAGCAGTCTATCTAAGATGCGATTCAGCGAGTGGTGAATTAACTTCACATCTAGTGTGCAGCAAAGAAAGAGTTGCACCAATCAAAACACTTTCGATTCCACGACTTGAACTGTGTGCAGGTGTATTGCTATCTAAATTGATGAAAAAGATTAGCACTTCCCTAGAACTTAAGATAGATCAAAATTGGTATTTTTTGGACAGCAAAATTGTTTTGTCCTGGATTCAGAAGTCTCCAGCAGAATTGAAAACCTTTGTCGCTACCAGAGTGGCTAAAATAGTTCTGACAGATGTCTCACAATGGAGGCATATATCATCGGAGCGAAATCCTGCAGACATCGTTTCTCGTGGCTGCAATCCAGCACAACTGAGGAATAATTCTTTGTGGTGGCATGGACCTCTACTTATCATCGAGGAAGTAGAGACACTTAACAACTGTGAAGAGCTAATTAACGAGGACTTAGAACAATTTAATACAGAGCTAGTTAAGAGTGAACGAAGTTTCAAGAGACCTGTTGTCCTAGTGACTTTTAATTCTTTAAATGAGAAGTTAATTAGTATTACTAACAATTATACTAAACTTGTACGTGTTTTAGCTTTTCTTTATATAGTTTCCTTAATAATTGCAAATCACAGCCAAAGGTAACTGCCATCAGACAGAAATTTCCTTACATTGCCCCTGCAATGTAAGGAAATTAAAGATGCTGAATTTGTCTTAGTAAAATTAGTTCAACAAGAGTGTTTTAAAAAAGAAATTACAGGCCTTCAGAAGGATGGTAATGTGCCTGTAGATAGGAAGTTAAAAAATCTTTTCCCATTTTTAGATGAAAGGGGTGTTGTAAGAGTTGGAAGACTAGCCAACAGTAAGTTTAATTTTGATAAAAGGTTCACTATAATTTTATCTACCAATCATAAATTGACTGTGATGATTGCTGAAATGTTTCATAAGAACTATTTACATATTGGCCCGCAAGGGTTATTGTTTCTTATTAGACGAAGGTTTTGGCTTTTAAGTGGACGTAACCTTTGTAGAAAACTAGTGCACGATTGTGTTGTTTGCTTTAAAGCAAAACCAGTACCTTGTCAACAGCTCATGGGACATTTACCTGAAGAGAGAGTAACCCCAAACTTCCCATTCAATTGTGTAGGGGTAGATTTTTTTGGTCCTTTTTATGTAAAATATCCCAATCAAAGAAAAGGAATGTATAATAAAATTTATGTGTGTATTTTCATTTGTTTTGTGACTAAAGCTTGTCATTTAGAGATGGGAACATACCTCTCTAGTGATGCCTTTGTAGCTACACTTAAGAGATTTTTTAGCAGAAGAGGGAAAAGTGCCCATATATTTTCTGATAACGCTACTAATTTTGTTGGCAGTAACTCCGAATTAAAGAAATTGAGTAAATTAGTTAGCAGTCCAGATGAAAACTTGAGTAATTATTTGTCCAAAGAAAAGGTTGAGTGGACTTTCATTCCCCCTAGATCAACACCCCCTAGAATACAAGGCCTGAGCGCTCGAACAGGAAGTGGATGTGACGTTTCGAAGAGAAGACCTGTTTCTCTCGACTGGAGTGAGGGAGTTTTTGCATTTTCAACGTGAAACGTGTGTACAACGTGGTGGCGTTTTAATAATTTTTAAATATTTTCTTCATAAGCTTACTTTTCAATTGATTTATTTTGATTATTTTTCCTGGATAGTGCATTTTCTACAAAAACTGCTGAATCATGCCATCTAGGTGCTGCGTTCCTTATTGTAAAGGAAATTAGGACAGTAGTAATACTACTGTTAAACTTTTCAAGTTTCCAATGGATAAAGAACTTTTAAAGAAATGGATTCTATCTATTCCAAGGAAGGATTTTTAACCAACGAAATCATCAAGGGTAAGTTTCATACATTTAATTAAAATATTTATTTAGTATGCATGATTTACTCATATGATATTAGAAATAATTGAATGTTAAAATTAAATGTTTCATGAATATTTTAAAATTTAAGAGAAAGAACGATCTATTACTGATTCTATTTTGTTAAGGAAAAAAAAAATGCTTGTATAAGCATGTGAGGGGAAATGTAAAAAATCAATTTAATAATAGATAAATGTTTAAGCATATGGTATATACATCAAATGTATAAATATATATGAATATTAATACACATTAATATCTGATTATTGTGAAAACAACTATTATTACCATAACGCATATTTTTAATGAAAAATCTAATGTTGAAATTGCATATTTTAATTTTATTTATAGTTCTCTGCTGATTCGCCAATTAAAAACTTAATATTTTATAAAAACTTAGATATTTTAAAAACTTAAATATAATTTTTTAATGTTATATTTATTAAGAGGAAATATTTTTAGCATGAGAAATAATGTATTTACTATATTATATTGGATATTTACTTATTATATTGGATATTGATTGGATTGTATTGGATATATTACTATATTATATTGGATATATACATGGATATTTACTAAATTCGTTCTCTTCTATGGTACAGTTAAATGTTTCAATTAATTAGTTTATATGATGAATTTTAATTTTTCAATTCATAAACCAGTATACCATTTTGATTTTTCCAGAAAATATATATATATTGTGATAAATAAATTTAAATAAAAATATTTCTTTCTGTTCTTACATGTATAGGTTTTAATATTTAACATCTTAATTTTAAATAAAGAGAAAAATACAAAAAGTCTAAGAATTATTTAGCTTTGTTTGGAAATGAAATCATTTTCAAGAATGTTATTTGCTTTATAAATTATCATAAGATTAATTAAAAATTAGTTATTTAATTTACTTCTTATGCACAGTTGTTTTATTAGCCTGCTCTTGAAAAATTTTGGTATAGAAATGATGGGATTAAGAAATTAATATTTACTTGAAACAAAATTTAGACATATTTATTGCTGATATGATTAAGTTAAAAAAATTGAAAAAAATATTAAATCCAGTCATCAAATTTTGTTTCAGGTTTGTGAATTGCACTTTAAGGAGGATGATATTGAAAGAGAGACATATGTGTTTGATAACAACACTACGTAAATTAAAAACATTACAAAAATAACATTTCATTGAATATGTCTAATTCTAATTAAATTTTTATTACTGATTCTTATAATATTTTTCATTACTGTTTGTTGTAATTATAACATAAAATATACTTTTAAGCAAATCATGCACAAATGAGTTGAAGAATAAATGTAATAAATGTATGATCAGATTATATATATAATTTCACTTTTTATTTATAAAACTGTGCTCCTGATGTATATTCTTGAATTTCATCCAGTTGTATAATAATGAATTATCTGTATATATGTATGCCTGTATATTTTTTCAAATTTTATAAATAAATGCTTTTTACTTAAGGGTGTGTTTTATTTACTTACTGTTTAAAATCAAAAATATGCAATTTGATTTAGTTATGCCTTTAAAATTCGAATGTTAAATTTCATAGAAATATTTTCATAACAAATAATTTACAGGATAAACAATCTCTCTTTATATGTCTTACTATTTTTTCATAAATTCTTCCAAGTACAGTAAAACTATTATATCTCTACTTAATGATATAATTCGTTAAGTTTATTAAATGCTACTTTAACAAATCTAAAATTATTTTCTGCAAATAAAAGTAATTTAAGTTTGTTAATTTTAAAGTGATAAAATAAAAAATTGTTTATTCTAATATTTTTTCTGTAATTGCTTACAGTTATTATAATGTTTTGGTGATAAAAATCCTATACATTAATGAGAAGAAAAAATTTAGTCAACTCATATTCCAATGCAATGTTATTAATATAAAAATTGTATTTCCTATATATACGCAATTCTATTTATAAAACTAAATTTATATTCCTCGCGAATGTTTTTCAATTGTGTCTAATTATATTATGATGGATAATCAATATAAAAATGGGTATATTTTTTTGAATTAATAAGTATTTATTAGTTTTACTATTTGTCTAAAAAAAATAATATATATAATATATATATATATATATATATATATATATATATATATATATATATATATATATATATATATATTAAGTAAAATTGTTCTACCTTTATTTATATTTATATAAAGTAAAATGCTTCTATCTTTAACAAATGAACTAATTCCTTAAGTTTATTACTTTAACATATGTAATCATATTTTCTAAAGGTAAAAAAAAAAAAAAAAAAAAAAAAAAACTTTTGGTTTGTTAAATTCAATGTAATATTTTACTTAAAAAAAACTAGACATTTGATGGTTTCATACATGCAAATTTTGTTTATCTTTTGCCGATGTAACAGCGACGGCAAAGATTTCAACGGGTCTTCTCTTGATGACTCATAACTCTTGCGCTCAGGCCTTGTATTCTAGGGGGTGTTGCCTAGATCCCCGGATCATGGTGGACTTTGGGAGGCGAGTGTCAAATCCGCAAAATACCATCTTAAACGTTTAGTAGGCAATTTAAAACTAACCTTTGAGGAATTCTTAACTGTAATTGATCAGATTGAGGCAATTCTTAATTCTCGCCCATTGCATTCCCTATCATCTGACTTAAATGATTATGATGTCTTGACACCTGGCCATTTTTTGATAGGCGGTAGACCTATCACAGTAATTGCAGAACCCAACATCCTAAATTTACATGACAATAAATTAAAACAATGGCAAAAATTAACTATGATAGTGCAGACATTTTGAAAGCATTGGTCTAACAATTATTTAAGTGCAATACAAGAAAGATTAAAGTGGAGGTTCGCCAAAGAGAATGTGCAAGTTGGCACTATGATGATTTTATAGGTGGATAATGTATCGGTTTTTAACTGACCATTGGGCAGAATAATGCAAACATTCCCAGGAAAGGATAAGAAGGTGAGAGTAGTTTTAGTTAAAATGAAGAATGGGGTTTTTAAAAGGAGCATTAATAAAATTTGCATTTTGCTATTGCCTAATTAAAAAGTGAGAACTCTATCAAATATATCTGTGTATCATTATGTATTTAGTGTAGTTTATTATTAATAGTATGTATCATTGTACTCATATATTATATTGTGTGTTATATATTATATAGTGTGGTAATATTTTTCTTGAGATTTCAAATTGTTGAATGTACCACGTCAATGCCGGGCGGAATGTTGGCGTCTGTGAGCGCAGTGCCCCCTTTGAGTTATAAAAAAGAAACCAGCAGTAGCCATTGAGAGTCGGAGAAATAAAGTGTGTGTTTTTATACAGTCATTGAGTGAGTATTAATTGAGTTAAAACTGAGCTATTAACAGGAATAGTTCATCCTTATTCACCTGTATCCTTTTATTGACTCGTGTTTGAACAATTTGCACAACTTGTCACATCCCAGAATATGTGCTGCTAAAAAAAAGTTCAACAACAGGATGTATGGCCACCAATGCTCACGAATATCAACACATGGACTTGATTATGCATATTATGTCTAAAACAAAAAGTTCAGAATACTCCTAAGAGTCTACTTCCAACAATTTCCGGTTCCAAACAAACGGTTTGCTCATATTCACATGGATTTAGTAGGGTTTTTGTCACCATCAGATAGGGCAACTTATCTCTTAATGTACATTGCTCACTTTATGCGATGGTTAGAAGCCACCCTCTAGTTAGACATCATTGCTGATACTGTTGCACAAGCTACCGATAATAACTAGATTGCAAGTTCAGGTGTTCAGGATACAGTCACAATAGATCAAAGATGCCAGTTCCATTCCAATTTGCTTAGTGAGCTTACCAATCTCTCAGGTATTCAGGACAAAACTGTACCATCCATCATATCTAATGGACTCCTGGAGAGAATGTGCCACAGCCTAAAGAAATATATTATGATGCATTGCAAACAATGCTGAATGGAAATTCTGCCAATTGTGCTTCTTGGCTTGCATTCTGTTTTTAAACCATACAAATTGAAGTGACATGAGCTGAGTTGGTATACAGCACTTTTCTTTGTTTACAAGAGATTTACTCCAACCAAATTTCACGAATGCATTGTCTATCAGCCTGGACAGCTTGTTTGTCTAGACTTTAAACTAACACATGGCAAACTTATCACCAGTTCCAATATCCAGACATGTCTCAGCGTCTTCATTTTACGTTCCAGCCCAACTTCTTTTCTGCACTCATGTATTATTGAGACATGATGTGGTAAAGCGTCCATTGGAACAGCCATATGACTGAACTCTTAAAGTGCAAGCAAAGACTTTCACTTTGGACATACATGGTAGTCAGACAACTGTCAATATGGACAGGTCGAAACCAGAGTTTTTCTTCAGGCTTTCAATAAATGAGATTGTTTGGCAAATCAGCTGTTCCTTCGCTATGAAAGAGAAATGCAACACCAGCCACTTCTTCCAAAAGATCTGGAATGTAAAGCTTATACAGCATACTCAGCCAGAAATGTGAGAACAAATTTATGATACACATACATGTGCTTTGCACTAAGGGAACACAACATTCCTCACAAATTTCACGTTGGCTGAATGGTAACTGTAGTAGCAAGAGTGTGGAGTGATGTTTAGGTGCTGATGTCTCTTGGTTGGCATATTTCCATTTTGATGAAACTTATTAGAACTCTTTTTCTACTTAATATTTAAATAATTATTTTAAAAGTAAATTTTTTAAAGGTAAAAGAAAGGTAAATTCCAGTGTGTTGTAATGTTCTTTTGAAGTAATTATTGGCAGGCAAATACAACCGCAACAACAATAAAAACCTCTTAATTTTATGAAAATTAAAATAAAGTAGATATTAGCAGGCTGTTTATGGGGAAAAGTCACATTTATTATTTAATTATTTATTATTACAATTTTTTACACATAAAAAAATTAGGTATTTTAAGATTATTTTTAAGCAAAATATTTTTAATAAGCATGAATGGTGATAAATCAATGATAGATAATCTGATCTAAAGTACTTACTTTCATAGACAACAGCATGAAATCAGTTGTGTTTATATAAAACACTAACAAGTGTACAATACATTTGCCTTAAAAAATTAGTTTAGGTAATTTGCCACACTAGTCACTTTTCTTACAAAAAAGGATATTTAGAATGGGACTAATAATTCAAAACAGATTCCAAACTACTATAAACATTTTGATTCAAAAAGCAAATCAAACTGAAAAGTGGTTGAATTGAAGGCCAGAATATCAACAACTCAGCTTAGCTAAACATTAAAGGATAGTTAGTGGTAGAACTAAGTAAATTTAGGAAGTTTCCATCACTGTGTGTGAAATTGGCAAATATAGAAATGAAGTAATCTTAGCTTGAATATGTGATTATTTTTTACTGATACTAAAAAAAATACAACAATTATATTTTTCAATTTTTTATACATACAATAGATATTATATTCAATCTCATTCAGATTGACTAAATTATACAAACTTCAATTGCCAATATTTAAAAAACATATATCTTTTTTAACTAAATTAAACAAAAATCCCACATTCATTTTAAATACTGGAATCACTGCTTTCTACCAAAAATAAGATTTTGTACAAAAGGAATAAACATTATATTTCCACACACACAAAGAATATTGGGATGTTATTTTTGAAATAATTCAATACTGAAAAATATTGTTTAAAATCATCAGGCGTTTTCTTCATTTAAATGATTGCTCCTTTAGCTCAATTTAACATTTTTATAATCTATATACATTTTTGATATTAAGAAAACAATGAATTTTATGAATTCTTCGGTTTATAGAAAGAAACTAATGATGATATTACACAAGTTACTAACAGGATCAAACATACAGAAATGTAATTATTGTTTTTTTCTCATGCTCTCAAAGATTTAATAAGAAATGCTTACATTACTTCTAAGAGCCACATGCCTCTGGCAGCAGAAAAGAAGAAAAGACTATATATTATTATTTGAATATATAAAATAAGAGATACTTCATCAACAAATGAGCAAAAATTAATTTTATATGCAAAAAGTCAGAAAAATTAAGTCAGAAAAGTTTACATAAATATGTAGTGATGTCCTTATCTGTATGATTTTTTATAGCCTGTTATATATAGAAATTTATTCATTCATAAATTGGTTAATTATAATCATTTTTAAAACATCGTATTTGACATCATTTCATAATACGAAAATATATTTAAAAAATTTAAATATCATTGCTGATTATCATTATATAAGTAATCAAAACATATGCTTCATTCTTATTGGCATCATAAATTCAAAATTAGAGTTGTAAAAATTCAAAACACAGAATATCTTTATAACAACAAAGAGATAAACAATCATAAGTAATTCTCTTGATGGTGTATATGGTGCAATGGTTGGATATCATGAAACCATTATTAAATATTTAAAAAGAAAATTTTTATATGAGTCATCTCTGATACCTATTTAATGCAGTTTCAAACTCTTGAGTCAGTGGAAACAGTTATGTATAATAGAAACATATATAAAAATGATTGATAACTGCATAGAAAATTATCAAAATAGATATTGACTGAAAAATGGTATTTAGAATATTTATCTAAAGTTCACATTTCTAATATATGTAACACAGCTCAAGTATTGTGTAAATATTCAGAATTTATTATTTCCAATATATGGCCGAATTGGGGTTTTGGCCAAGTTGTTAACAACACATGAGTTTTTTTAATCATTTAAACTGTCGTCTATAATATACTAAAAATTCAACATAAGTATTCTTTAAAGAATATTAATAATGAATTTTCAGTACTTTTGATATTCATACCCTGCTCAGAGCTTTATATACATTAAAATGTTAAATAATGGGGTAAAATATTTTTGATAACATAAATAATGAATATTTTGTGGTATATTGAATTTTACTTCCATATAAATAAAATAACAAAACTAATACACACATAGCAAAGAACCCTAACAGAGAAAAATTAGTAATAAAATTTCAAGAAGAGTTAATGTAAGCACAGGAAAGGGCTATGTCATTTAAACTTTATAAATCACCAGAAATGAACAGTATTGTACCAGCTCTACTTATTGAGAGAGTACAGGTTTATTACCCCATTCTTTGTAGGATTTTCAGGGCATGAATAGCCTTTGGTCATATACCTATTGCTTCGAGGCATAAAAAGTGACTTTTTTTCCTAAATTAGGAAAAGAAAATTACTATGGAGCAAAATATTTCAGACCTATCAGCTTAAGATATTCTTTTTCTAAGGACAATTGAAAAGCTGATAGATTTATCAGAGAAGTTTGGTAATTGGATAAACAACCACTTTGATTCTCAATATGCATATCAATCAGGTAAGTCCACTGATAGTCAATTAATAATCTGTCATTCATTTTGCAGAACTTTAAAGCTGAGGAACTTGTTTTAGCTATTTTCTGAGATATTGAAAGTACTTTTGATAGAGTGGTATTTAAAATCATTCAACAATCTCTTGCTGGAAAGGGAATTAATGACTATTTGTGGATCACAAACCTGCTCAATAACAGATGTCAATGTCTCCTTTTTATGAGAAAACATGATGATCCAAGCCAAAGCTGGTTATCTACAGGGAGAGGATCTTTCACCCATCTTGTGGTGTTGTGTAGTAGATTCTCTTCAAGAGCTTTTAAACAAGCCAAACATAACCACCATTGGGTATGCAGATTATTTAGTCATTAACTTAAGAGATAAATTTGGTGAAATAATCATTAATATCATGTCCAATGTCCTTAAATGAGTTGAGATTGAATATAATAATGAAAGTTTTTCTGTGTAAATGCTTAAAAAACTACTATGGTTGCTTTCACAAAGAAAAAGAAGCAGTCTGAAAAAATAATTTTTTTTTTTGATCATGAATTAACTTGCTCTGAAAAAGTGAAACTCTTAAGAGAATTTTCTAATATGAGCCTAAGTTAAAATAAGCATTTCATTTTTTGTATTGAACAAGCAAAAAAGCTTTCTGATCATGTACACTCATGTCCATCATTTAAGGATAATGCAAGTTCAGGCAAAGAAAGAGACAGAAGCAAAAACAAATGTGACTTATTTGTAAAGTCTATTTATTGAGCAAAAAAAAAATGCTGTATGTTTGACATCATTAGTAAAAATTGCGATTTTTACTCCTTGGAACAAATTTTTAAAAAGAACCCATTTACAAAAACCAATATAACATGATTGGTATGAAGGTTAAGACATAGTGTGCCCCCAGATGATGCAATACAGACCGTACAAAGCCTAGGCATGCTGAATATCAAATTATCGATCTGATCTTGGGGGATATTACACCACTCATCAAGCAATGCTCACCGAAGTTCCGTTAGGCATGTGGGGCAATTTGTCGGCTAAGCATGTCCCACACATGCTCTATTGGATTCAAGCCCTGTGAGTATGCTGGCCAGTCCACATGGGTGATATCCTCCGATTGAAAGCATTTGTCTGCCATGCTTGCACAGTGAGGATGGGTGTTTTCTTCCATAAACAGAAATTCTGCACCCTTGGCATTCCGAAACAAACATACATGTCTTTCCAGAATGGCAACCCGATAGATGAAGCCTGTTATGGTTAACTTCTGACTATGCAGGTTAGTTCTGGAACCCAGAATAATTTTTTCCCAAACGAGCAATCCCGCACCACCGTAACGGTGTCGTTCAATGGTGTTTTCTTGGTGGTAACAGGTACCTGCCCCTCTCCATATGAAAGTCCGGTGAGAATCAGACTAAAAGCTAAACCTGGACTCATCAAAAAACATCACACAAGACCACTGTTGTGGTGTCCACATTGTATGTTCTCTACTCCAGGCTAACCGCAGGTGACAGTGAGTTGCGGTAAGTGGCACACACCTGACAGCCCTACAAGCATATAGACCAATGTGCCCTAAGCGTCTATACACTGTCTACCTTGAAACTGTCGTACCTGGTGTCTTCTGGTGCTGTGCTTCATTTGTTCTTTTTGGCAGTAACTGCTAAATACCAGTCCTCATTCGGCATTGTAACTCGGGCATGACCTGTGCTGTAACGTCTACTCACGTTACCGTCATCTTGGAACCATTGCCAAAGCATGAAGATAACGCTCTGGGTGATTCCAAGTTCCTCCAATACTTCCAGCTGGGTACGTCCACGTTCCAGACGGCCGATAATTCTACCACGTAAAACATCATCCAAATGCTTCCTTTGTGCCATATCTATGTGGTTATTGCACTGAAAGGCTTTTAAGGCACTTGTGAACAATTTTACTTCTTTGCTACCATTCCTTATATACCCCTCTCTTACACTCTCATCATTGTGACGTACTATCAGCGCCATCAGGTGGTTTCTTGTAATTAGCATATAATTCTTCAAGATGTGTATGATATTTCTACATGTGAAATTTTTATTTTAGAGTTCCAATTTCTGTGTGATTCTGAACTATCCTCGATTTATGGACATGAGTGTAGAAATGCATGAACTTGGGGTCCAAATACCAAAGTTATTCATTGATTTTATACGATGATCATTTGCTCCATCATTACTCATGGCTCAATGGTCTGGTGGCCTAGAATCAGAAATGAAACTGCTCAGGCAGATTAAAAATAACTTCAAAGGTTATTTTGTGTAGCCATCTCTGATAACATTAAAATAGCTCCCAAATCTCTCTACACTTGAACTTTTGTTTAGTATGCATTCACTTTACATGCATTTTAAAGCATATGCTAAAATTTGCATGAATTGAAATTTGAAAAGATTTAAAAACAGATAAGTGGAAGAATTACTCCAGATTTTTGTCTTAACAAAGCCTTAATGTTGGCATAATTAGTCATCCTTTCACAAGTATGACTTCAGATTACATGATTGTTAAACATGCTTTTGGTAAGCCTTAACAATTAAATTTCCCTTACAAGAAAACTGAAATAATGTTGTCATCACTGATCAACAACTGATCAGAAAGAGTTTTTTGATATTTTTTGGAAACAACAGTTTTTGAACTGATATGATGCCAGTGATCAAAGACAAGCAATGCTATTAAATAGTACCTGTCCTAGTAAAAGGGAAGAGTCATTAAAGCTCAGTAGAAGCTGTTTAAGGAGAGTAGAGGGTCTTCTTAGAGGATACTGCAACTTTAAGGGACATCTCATCAGGATTTGAATATTAGATAATCCACCTAAGAGGTTGTCAATATATATAGGAAACGTCATTATATATTCTACATGAATGTGAAACTTTTTCTGTACATAGATTTGAACACATGGTTTAACATTTATTTGAACCTTGGATGCTGCAGGATATCCCAATTACATGTTTGCTGAATTTTGCTTCAGCCACTGGTTTCTTTAAATACAGGTTTTCTTTTTGGGGTGTAGTATAACAGATCTATGGTCATAGTGCTAGGTTCATTTAGAATCACCCTACCCTAAATCTAATCTAAGCACAGGAAATGTCATTTGAAATGCAATATGCTGAGATATTAAACAATCTAACTACTTATATTTTAAATGCAAATTTGGAAATTAAATGCATTGTATCAATTTGTGGTATGGAATAAGTCCATGTCTGTTGCACTTTTGTAAGCACAAAAAAGGCCTTTTTAATTTGAAATGCTGTTACATTATGCTGGTATCTGTGCATCAGAATTTTTATGCTAACATATAAATAAGGACGAGTTGTGTCATATACATATTAGGTAATAGATTGTGGGATGGAGCTAAACATTTGTTATACTTGATTGGTCAATAAGTATTAGTTAATAAGTTGTGGGTGATGCTGAAATTGCCATCCAATGATAACTTACTTGTTAATAAATTAGGGAATGATAATAGGCTATAGAAACATGCTAACACTTTAAGGAATGATGAATTACATTAGTAATATGAAAGTAAGCAACACTTGAATGCTATTTATGAGCGACAATTTAATAGATTGATTAATGAGAAGAACAAAATTTGTTGTCATAGCACATGAGTTAACAATGAAAGCGTTCCTGGTCTCATATGAAATAGCCCCTCAGATTATGATTTCAAGTGTAAAAATTTAACGTAAAAATGTAAAAATCATATTAGCTGATTACATCAAGGGAAGGTTGATTGCGAGGGCTCACTTGACCTCTTTCTAATAAACATGGTTATCACTGGTGCCAACTGCAATTGAAATTTCTCCTGCAAGCAGCGTACAATAGTACATAATCATAGATGGCACTCTTTCTTCTCAGTAATGCCAGGTGACCATGTAGAACTAAGATTTTTGCAGTAATAGCTTCCCCATGAGAACTCCTGCCAATAATAAGCATTGCTGGCAAAACTTTGTTATACCATAGAAAGAAAATCCATTTTTTATACATGATTATCAAAAACTTTGTTTTTGATAATGACTTCTGTATCTTCATAAATGCATTTCTTTAGCTGATATCAATTTATTATATAAAATCTTAGTAACACATGCACACATTCCCACCTTACAGAATATTTAAAATAAATTTATTTGCATTTTCATGATAGTGCTACAAGGATCACACTTATGCAACCAGAGTTAAATTTTAAGAGATTTCTAATAAATGTACAAAAGTGGTTACCAAATTTATTTTACCTGAACATTTTAAGCAAAATAAAACTCTGTAAATAATAGCTAAAGGTATATAACCTTGTCATTCTAACTCTGGAGATGGTTACCACATTATAAAATGTGGAAAATAAATGTTATCATTGCAGCTTAAGTTGAATGAATAATATATATATATATATATATATATATATATATATATATATATATATATATATATATATATATATATATATATATATATATATATATAAAATCTTAATTAGAAAAAACTTTTAATTATAAATTATGCACTAATTTTTCTTAAATTTTGGTGCAAAATTGACTGCAATAACATAAATACAAAAGTAAATAAAAGAAATTAAATTTGGAATAAAAGTTTCTGAATGGTTAATAATAGTTATTATAGACCTACAAATAGATTAGTTTAAATTCCATTTCATTAAATGAAGAGTAAATTAAATTCATTTTATAAGATTTAAAAAATTTTAAAATGATAACAGAATAACTATATTACCTAAATCACTATAGTCTTCCTTGACAAACTGGCGTCTTCCACCATAGTTGAGATTAAGTTCTGGCCAAAGAATTTTTCCATCTAAATAAGATAATTAAAATAGGTATATATATATGCTTAATTTTAATAGACATAATAAAGATTTTACACTGCTAAGAGAAATGTGTTATTATACACAAAAGTAAGCACACACAAAACTGTGGAAATATCAATTATTAACATAATTAACCAAGAGTTTGATACATTTTAAACATTTATAAGGTAAATCATGCAATATTAAAAAGAAACTTAGCATTAACACAACAGATTAATTCTAATATAATGGAAATTAAGTTCTGTGCAAAGGTATTTTCTATTTACATATAAAAATTAGAATGAAGGTATGTAAATGAATGTAATTTTAATAAACATTTTAAAAGTTTCATAGAAAAAATAAACTTGTTTTTAACACAACTGTAAACACATAACAAGAAAGTCATTAATTACAAAGAATTACAATAAATGCAAAAAAAAAAATACATTTATGAATTTCTAATATACAAATTTTCATAATTCTATGAATTAATGATTGGTTTCCTACATGGTTTCACAGTCACAATTTTAATTCAGATTTATGAAACAATATTAACATCTTTCTTTGCAAACTCATTTTCATACATCTTTTATTCGTGCATTACATTCTGAATTATTTCCCATACTTAATTTCGTATAAAGTCTGAAAACTTAATTCCCTTGTTTACAATGAAACCAATAAATACTTCAAACATACTGGGAACAATGTGGTGAAAAGTATGTGAATTACAGACACATTATTGGAACCTAAGAACTACCCCTGCTTTTCAGCCTAGTATTAAAAAATGTCACAAAAATTATCTGTAGAAAATAATGTTAAAAACAAAGTGTAGTTGACTGAGAAATTTCAATTTTTAAGATTTGAATTAACATTTTTTGTCAGATATTTAAACAGTTATTTTATTAGTGAATATTTTTTGTCTGATATTAGTTATGTTTTTTTATTTTTTATTACAGAATATTTGCAACGATCTTACAAATATTCTCTAATAAAATTCCCTGATCATGAAATAATTCTTATCTTGTAACTCCCATTTAATATAACTTTTGTCTTACACAGCCCACAGATCAAATATAATCAACTTCATGGGTAAATGTCTTAGGGTACTTTTTTCAGAGTAATCATGCGCTTAGAGTTGAAGCGGCTTCATAAAATTTTCATTCTAGGCAAAATGCACTTCTCACTCTATCCTTAGAATAATGCCAAAAGAGAATTTTCTGCCAGAACATAACATGAATACCTAATTTACAAATATGACAGACGATGAGTTATATACATGAAAATTTCATACTGTCCAAAACTTTCTCCGATTTTTTTGTGTCAATTAATGTAATTTAAAATAGTATTAAATGTGATGGAATCATTGAGAGCATAATGAAAGGAAATTAAGAATTTCAGAAATTGAACAAATTGATTCAGTGAAAAAATCATTTTCAAAACAAGCAACTGACTATGTTATCTTTATAAAAAGTTTTTATAAAAGTAAAATGCAGTTGGCTTTTTAGCAATGAAATTAAGAGTAAAAATTATTTTTAAATATACATTTTATGTTACATAATTCTAATTTATATATTTTCTAATAGTATTTATTCATTTATAAAGAAAGTAGTTCAATAAAAAATGTAATTTCTGAAGAAGCATTTGTATTTTCATTATTTTATAAACTTCTGATTTTAAAAACAATGCAACTGTTTCTGAAGAGTTCATAAAAACAAGTGTCTAGTGTATCTAGTTTATTAAGTATCATTATACCTGGAGTTTTCATTAAATTATTTTTAAAGTATTTATCAATCATGTTTCTAATATTTACACAACTAAGATTTAAAAACTGCCTGCAATGGAAATTTGATTAAATCGGGTTTAATATTTAAAAGTTATTTTTTAATTGGCAAGGATTAATTTTAATGTGTTATGTGTAATTTTAATGAGTAACGTGTAATTTTTAATGCTCAGTTACGAATAAGTAATCAATAATATCTAATACATCACTGTTTATATTATAAAAAATAATAACAATCTTGAAAGAAACATTTAAATGTTCACAATCATTGATTAAAAATGTTCACAAGCGATTGTCTATTATATTGAAATAATTAATTTAAAATTTAATAAATCTGAAATATTTGCGTACAAATTAACAAAAGCTAAAATGCAATTGAGCAAAAACATTTGAAATTTTCATTAGAAACAGTATTTGAAGAAAACAGATTCAGTCAAGAAAACAATTGTGAATAATGTAGGCCTTGCCCCCACTACAGTTGTCATAACAGTGAAGGAGAGAATTACTCAAAAACAATTTTTTATTATATAAAACATAAAGCAATAAACAAAATATTCTCAATACTTCAAAACCCTAACAAATATTGAAATTAAAATAACACATTGCAAGAATAGATTCATTTCAATTAATTTAAATAATAAAAATGCAAAAAACGAACCATTAAAAAGGAATGAAGAAAATATCAAAAGGGAGACAAAAAAAATTTCATATCAATGTTTAAAGGAACAATTATTATGATGAATATTATTCTTGTGAATATTCAACTATATGATAAAACTTTGTATTTACTTGTTAAGGAATTTATTATGTCCTATAAACAATTGTAAAAAGTGTTTGATAATTAAATATTAGAAGTTAATTTATTGACACGAAACTCTATTTCACTGAAAAATAGATGTTATATAGTATTTTATTAATATAAATGAATTTTTCCACAAGATTTGTACTGACTTTTATAAATAATTCTATTCATAATAGATATTGACTTAAAAATGTGAATCTTATTATTAATATTCCAAAAATATACATCTAAATCATAAGGTTTTAAGTTCTTTTTGACATAAAGTACTTCCAAAATAATTAGCTAAATTAGCTAAATAATTTCATAACAAAATAAGAAATATTATTTAGGAAACACTATATTTCCATATACCTTATAA
This sequence comes from Latrodectus hesperus, assembly GCA_037975125.1. Classification (NCBI taxonomy): domain Eukaryota; kingdom Metazoa; phylum Arthropoda; class Arachnida; order Araneae; family Theridiidae; genus Latrodectus; species Latrodectus hesperus. The sequence continues at coordinate 37,626 of JAJQOW010000666.1, read as the reverse complement.
TTAATCTGACACATCAAAATAACATTAATAATTGCTTTATTTCACAATTGGTTTTTAATTCAAATAAAAGTATTTAAATTTAAATATGGAAAATAGTGAAATTTTCAATTAGTTCAAATTGTTGTCTGCCTGTTTCTGAATTCCTTCCTGCACTTACTGAGACAGTTGATAAGATCATTGAGAGACCATGCCAATTAAGCAAATGAACAAATGCATATTTTAAGGTAGATTGAATCAGTAGAAGCACCTAAACCAGAAAAAGAAATCAAAACCTACAAATTGTTAAACTAAAAGCCAGAAATCTAATTATGCATCATTAGCAGCAAAACTGACCTTATATAAACGACAAATTAAGAAGTGCTATATAATTAACAATGAAAAATTTAAAAAGCTCTTTAAATAAGGAATTCAACAGCAACGTTGGTATTAAATGCAACTATAATTTAATGTTGGATCGATTTTCTATTCATTTTTTAATAAATTTAAAATGTATCATATTTGTCACTTAAAACTGCCTTAATAATTACAAAAATTTATAAAATTTAGAGACTTAAATATCTGATTTTTGGTTCACATCTACTGCAGATATCAATGCATATGTAATGACTACATGTGACACATTTCACTAAAATTCAAAATTAAAGATAAGTGTTTAATTACATGTATTACTTCCAGAATTCTATATCCTTAAGAGAGATGCCATTTTATATTCTGCTTAATCATTATAGATACAATAAAATAAAAAGGACAATTTTTACTTTTTTATAAATTTTATATAATATACTAAATTGTAATGTTTCTTAGTGAAACAGTTCTTACTATGAAACTATTTTGTATGCCTTATCTATGCAAGTGAAAGAAATTTTATGACAAAGCATCAAAATTATGCGTGAAAAAATTATAATTATATATTTTAAATGACAACTGCAGCTGTTTCAAGCTTTATTTTAACTTTATATTTGAAATATTTTTCTCATATATAGATAATGAAATAACTAATTTCAAGAATTTTTATGTTAATATAAATGTTTGCAAAATATTTGCTTTCATCAAAAGAGATGTTATTTATTGCCTTTAAAGAAGAATATGTTTAAATAAAAAGAATAAATATTAGATATGTTTAAATAAAAAAAATACTTGTAAATTACTTTTCTAATAGCGATAATTAATAAAAATATTGGTAGTCCCTTTTATATCATTTTTATGTTAAAGGTGTTTTCAGTTAAAATTTAATTCTGTGAAATTAATATAAAGTATACCTGATATAAGATAAGATTAAAAAGCTTAAAAATCTTGATAAATTCATTCATGATATAAAGATTTTCATAACTTGTAGGCTTGTGCATAAGTATTTTAAATAAAAATTAATAAGAGATTCTCTATGAGTTCAGGGGCATTACGATATTTTTAACATTCTACACTATGAACTGAATATTTCTTTTCATTATAATAACAAAAAAATGAAAAAAAAATTAAATTACTGAAGATAAGTTTGATGTGTGAAAAAAAATATGATTTCTTGTGATCTGTGGATGTTGTGTCACTTTCTTTATAGGATGTGACATCATGTTTTATATATTGTGTTTGAATTTGTAAAAATCGAAAACATACTATTGTATTTGAAAAGTAGCTTATACCATCTTTGTAGACTTATGTGTTTTATTTTGCTGTTAAATTTTAAATTTTCAACATAATCTTTGTTTTATAAACCACTGGTATTCTCTATAAACCTATATTATTTATATATTTTTTCCTAATAGCATCTAATGACTAAAGATTGGAAATTGTATTTTTGACATTTAAATTTGATTTAGAAGTATATAGAATGGTGAAATGTTTGAATCCACAAATTATAGTAACTTCTTAAGAAGAATGTGAAATATAATTTTTATGTATTTGCGAAAAGGAATACTACGGTTAAAGGACAATTTACTTTGAAAAAAAAGCCATATATAAGTTATTCAATAAAATTAAAACTGGTTAAAACACTGATTTAAATAATTTGGAAATACTTAAAATATAGAAGATAAATTTAATAATCTAAAAGAATTAAATGAACAGAATCTATTAGAAATTGATAGCAGAATATTGATACCAAAGTATTAGATCCAAAGGAATAAAATGAACAATTAATTGAATGTAAATACAATGTGAATGAAAATAGATAAGAGTTTCAGAAAATTTCAGTTTTACTTTATAAGTAATTCCAATATTTTAACACGAACATTGTAAAATGAGAAAAAATCTATGATTACATTTTTCAAATTAAATATAACTAGTTTTAATGGTAAAACTAAATACATTTAAGAATTTTTATAATTAATTTGTAATTGCAATTGATAAAAATCTTGATTAAGTAGAAAAATTAACTTACTTCAAGAATATTATTCGGAAAATGTTGTGCATATAGAACTATTGTTATATTTTGCTTTCAGAAGAAAGTTTTGATAGCATGTTAACTTTATTGTTAAAAAAAGATTTGGATAAAACAATACTACAAATTCTTGCCTTGATATATTATTAAATTTTGCTCTTGTTAAAAACTGAAAAGATACCATGACTACAAATTTCTAGAACAAATAGAAACTCCAACTTAGGATTAAGATTTACTGAGAATAGAATCTAATTCTTTTAGAAATTTTTTAATGGCAAAAATTTTTAAATCATTATATTCAGAATTAGCTTTAGATTTTAGTCAAACACTAAAAGAGTGATAAATGAGGTTTAAAGTTGCTTATATTATTTTAAATGAATCAATAAAATCACACATATTGGTGTCTTAAATTAATTTAAATTATTTTCTATTTATTTTAGTGTTTAAAATCCTTCTTAGAACACAAAGCCAAGTGATTTTTTTCAACCATTCTGAAATTGAAATCAGGGCAGCAGTTAAAACTCTGGAGTTTTTATTTTGCAAAGATGGTTATAAATCAGAAGTGTGTATAGCAATAACTGTAGATGAGAAAAAGAATTGACATGAAAGAGAAAGATATTTCTTATGTTTACAACATAACCATAAAAAATTTTTACAAAAGGAACTAATTTTTAAATGTGACAGTTTCCAGAAGAATAGAGTAGCAGCAAAGAATCGCAAAATGTAGCTCATGCTATTTCGTGTTATTGAGAAAATATAACAAATTCTATTGTATATTATTGTGAATAACTTTGAGTCTAGGCTTAATAATGAATATTTTCAAAATATTGACTTTTAGGTTGAGAATCTAGAAGAGTTTTGTATCGGGAAGCTTTTCTAGAAAACTTGAATTGCCCATAATTGAAGAAAATGTTACCCATATTTATTTGCCCTGAAGATTCTGAAAAAAAATTCTTTTAATGTAATTTCCCCTTTAAATAAAAAATATAATTTATCAACCCCAAAGTTTAATAATCAAATCATTAGATATTGATATTAGGTAAATAAAATTTCTTTGCCTGATAAGTTTCATATTAAATAGGAATTTTCATAAGGTTTGCAACTATCTGACGTTTTACTAAATTATATAGATAATAGAATCTGATAAAGTTCAGTTGGAAAAGAAGAGCAGCACACCCCATAATGCCAGCCTAGCTGGCACATGACAACAACAACAACAGAATCTGACTTAAAACAATTATCTAGTCATTATTGAAACAATTTTTATCTGTTACTTACAAGATTAATAGTTTCTCTTTAATATTTTTGACAAGGAATGTCACTAAACAAAAAGAAAATTTTCCAACAATAAAACAATTTTGTGAAAGTAGATGCAATAACCTAATACCAAAATAGCTAACAAAACAACACTAAAAGAATTCAAGAACACAATTCAATTTCTTAATTGTTATTCTGTAAAGCTATCTTAGAAATAAAAGGTTAAATTCTTTATGAGATAATTATGAAATAGATTTGAAAGGAATTGTTAAATTGAAACTTAAATTGTAACTTTATTTTTTAAACATATACAGATTATTGATGAGTATTTAAGTCAGAATAATTCAATAAGTAGATAAAAAAGAAAAAAATGAATCTTGTTTTATTTGTAATACAGTAGAGGATCCATTATCTGGCTTCCCAAAAACCGGAATGTTCCAAAAACCAGCATTTTTCAAATTGAAATCCCCCCTTTATTTTTGAAAGTTTAAAAAATATTTCCAACCTAAGACTTCGTTCGTTCTATTTGTCAGCCCGTTCTATTGTAAGAAATATAATACACTATATAACTCTCTCATGCTCATATATATATATATATATATATATATATATATATATATATATATATATATATATATATATATATATATATATATAAACAACATTACAAGAATTTTGAAAACCATGTGATGAAGATATGTCTCATTGTTATCTACCGTGCTTTCTAGTACCTCATATTGCATCCAGAGAAACAGAACTTGAACTTGAGGATGCAACTTAGTGCCAACTCAGAGGTTTCTACTCATTCAAAATGTAGAAGTGTCAATGGCCTTGAGTTAAAAAAAGATGTAATAATAAGAGAAGAAAAATGAGGACTATTTCCTTGAGAGTGCAGCATCACTACAGAAGTAGGAAGCTACTGGTCTAAATTTTGAGTCTTCAATGTAGTTTTAGAATCTGAAGATTTCATTGAAATTAGCTGTATAACATTCTAAGGTTTGTTGAGAATACTTGATTCATAATTGCAATATAATGGTTAAGCGGCTTGAGATCATGATGAATGGTTTTATTTCTGACGCAATATGGAGAACTTGTAATGCGCCATAGTATTTTATTTTGAAATCTTGAAAGTTTCTTGAGAGTTGTAGGTGATATGGTGTTCCAGGCAGGAGAAGCATTGGTTATTATGGGTCTGATGATAGAAGTATAGATGAGTTTTTTGGTTTTGATGTTGGCTTTAGATTGCGGTACAATAGGTTTCAATTCATTTTGAATGGAATTTGCTTTTGCTATAATATTTTCTTTGTGATTGTCCCAAGTAAGTTTACTGTTGATGACGAGTCCACGGTATTTGGCTTTTTAACTATGGGTACTACTATGTCGAAAAATATGAGATTATTCGTAATTTTTTGCCTCCTTTTATATTTAATGACTAATAGTTGTGATTTTTAAGCGTTAATTGCAATTTTCCATTTCTGGCACCAGTTTTAAATTGTTTCCATTTTGTTTTGAAGTCTCGTTTTGGCATAATTAACATCCATAGACTTTGTGACAATGCTGATGTCATCAGCGTGAAAAGCTGTTAAACTGTTGGAGTCATCATATGATTGACTAGAAAATTATATGTATAAATAAGATAGAATATTCACCCCAGTATGCTTCCCTGTGGAACACCTGCTTCTATTGATCTTATGGTGGAGTAGTGCCTGTTGTGATGTACTAGAAAAGTTCTATTGCGAAGATAGTTTTTCAGGCTTTTGATTAAATTGTAAGGTATTTGCATTTCTATGAGTTTGTACAGAAGGCCTGTGTGCCAAACTTTATTGAAGGTCTTGGAGATATCAAGCATGAGGAAAGCAACCGCAAGCTTGTTTCTTTTAGCTCTGCCCATGTAGTCTAAAATTCTGATGAGTTGTTAGGTAGTGTCAAGGTTTTTACAAAATCCATATTGTTCATTAGGTAATTTTTCAAGATGTCCTTATAGTCTATTGTAGATGATGTATTCGAAGATTTTACTGATTGTGCTTAGGAGGCTAATTGGTCTATAATGTTGAGGCATAGTTGGGTCTTTAAGTGGTTTGAGAAAAATATGAAGGAAACTTTTTTCCACTTTTGAGGGAAGTATTGTAAGGAAAGGCAGCTATTGTAGATGTTGTTAAGTTGCATGATGTAGTTATCCGTAAATTTTTAATCAAGATATTACTAATATTATCAATACCAGGAGCTTTTCTATTTTTAAATTTATCTATAATTTTATTAATTTCTTCAGTATTTGTAGGAGTGATAGGTTCTTCATCTTTATGAAAATAGTGATAAACTGTTCTGCGAATCTGATCCTCAGAGTCATCATCAGTATCTATTTCATTGGGGTTGTGAATTGATCTAGTGTATCTGCAAAAGCTTCTGCTTTCTCCTTGGTTCTGTTAACAAGACCTTGTTTGCCATGTAGTGGTCTATTGCTTTGAATGTCTGAGTGATTTTGAAAGTTTTTAGAGTGAGTCGTCTTCTGTACAGAGGTTTTCAATTTTATCGTTACAGGTATTTTGTTGATGTTTTAGGAATAATTTGCGAATGTGTCTATTCAGGGAATTTATTTCAGTTTTGAAGTTAAGATCACTAGTTTTTTGTCATTTTTTTATAAATCCAGTTTCTTTGTTTGATAAGTAATTTAATATTTTTGGATAGAATATGATAATATGGTATGGGATCCTTAAGGGTAGTAGCTTTGATGAGTGCAGAATAAAGATCTTCATTAAAAGTATCGATGTTATTACCAATTTCTTCAATGGTTGATGCTATTAGTGGTTTTTCTTATGAGGATGTAATGATGAAGTTTTCAGTCAATGCTCTTTATTTTTGTTTGGGTTTCAGTTGGTGTATTACCAATTATTGCTATGATGGGGAGGTGATCGGAGGAAAGGTCATTTATAACATCAATAACTATTGGGATATGTGAATTACTGATGAAAAAATCAAGAATATCTGGGCGATGATTTGGTGAGTAATAAGTTGGATGAGTTGGAGCTGTTACTTTTAGCTGAAGTTTATTTGTGTTTTTGATAAGATCAATTCCATTATTGTTATTGTCACGACAGCCCCAGCTGATATTTTTACTATTAAAGTCTTTTCCTACAATTGTTAGAATATCGTCCAGGAAAAAGATTTTTAATGTTATTATAAGTCAATTTATGATGAGTTGGGTTATATAATGCAGTGATTTTAATGGATGCATAGTTCTGTGTTTTAATAAGAACAGAAATTTCTTCTAATCCTTCAGTATTATTCTTGTTAAATTCAATTGTTTCAAGTGATCTTTTGGCTACAATGGCTACTCCACCACCTCTGTTGTTGAGTCTATTGCATAGAAAGCTATTGTAGTTAGAGGTTTTGAGTGACTTTTGTCCATTAAAGTGGGTTTCTGTAGTAAGGCAAATATCAATATTTTGTTCTATAATAAAATCATTAAGTTCTGCTGTTTTTTGAGTTAGGCCATCGGCGTTCCAAGCTGCAATGATGACTGTGGAAAAGCTGTGATTGAAATTAGACAGTTTTTTTTTTTCTGTTTTTGGCTAGCTGCTGTTGAAAGCATCTTAAAGACTTCTACAATTCCAGAGGCTTTTATTAAGTCCACAAGGTTTTTAAGTTCGGTGGCAATCTGTTGTGCTTCATTGATGGTATTTTTCGTTTCTTCAGTGGCTTTAGTGATTTCTTCTGTTCTAACTGCTGCTACATAGCTTTAACCAATGAAGGTTCTATGTTGGTAGATTTTATTATTCGCTGTGCTGGTTTTGATGAAGGATTTTGTTTCAACTTTTGGATATTTAGGACATCCTCTATGATTTGATGGGTGTTTGCCTCCACAGTTGGCACTGGTAGCTGGAATTTCTTTAAGTTTTGTGCATTGGTAACTGAGATATTAGACGAAACATTTTAAGCATTTATGTGTATGTCTGCATAATGATTGCACATACGGAAAATTCTAGCATCTGTAGCATTGGGGACACCACATGTTTCTCTATATGCTTCCATTTTAACAGTCATGTTTTGAATACATTTTCTGTCATAAATGGTTTTAGAGTGCTTAGTTGGGGGTAAAGTAATTAGAAGTAATGGCAGTTTGTGTAGTTTTCCATCGCATCTCTTGGTAAATTTAGTTACATTTAGGAAAGAATAACCATCCAACTGTAAATCTTCATTGATGTCAGGTATTTCTGTGTCTTCAGGAAGACTTCTTGCTACAACTTTAATATTTTTATCAGTGGGTAATATGAAATTGTGAAAATTTATTTGAAGTTCATCAAACGTGGCGTTAACAGCTATGTGTGCTTGTGAATTGGGAACTTTAATATTAATAGTCTGACATTTTTCCTGTATAACCTGAAATTTGGAGGTTATCTATTAATTTTTTCAATTGTTTCCATTTATATTTTGGATCTTTGACAATTATTGGAGGTATTCTGGATTTTTGCAGGTTTAATAATTGAAAATTAATTGTATTTTCATCTTCATTAGTGTTGATTTCAAAATTTTTATTTCTACATTGTTATTTGTAATTCATTGTATTTTTTGCAAATTTCCTGTATAATGGGTTGCATATTTGAAGTTTCATTAGAAGTGGGTGTATCCGTTTGTTTGGTACTAATGCCTGGTTCGGAAGTGTTTTCCTTAAAACTGTTTAAATGGGCGTGGTTAGTAATTTCAGTTTGTAAATTGATTGTGGGCAGGATTTAAGTGACAATTTTCTTTCTTGTTGTTTTTTACTATAATGACTATATTTTGTTTATTTTGTATTTCTTGTTTATTATTTCCATTAGTAATTTCATTGAGGCCTTTTTCCTTTGTTTTTAGTGGTGTTTTCTGCAGGAGAATCAAGAAATCCACCATTTTGTAACAGAACAAAGGAATTCTTTGTATGCTGGCGCCATCTATTGACTCGAATGGGAGAGAGAAACAGAATGGGGAATCGTATCGTATTTCAAGGTCAAAGGATAGGATGACTAGCACATTGAATGTTATAGGCCTATTGGATGTCAATCATCTAATTGGGTTAAACGTACAAGGGGAAAGAGGGGGAAGGATTATTCACATTTTTTAGCCAAGAGGTGACTTTGTGTTTAATTGGATCTACCCGTGATTCAGTTGAGCGATTTTATTTTCAAAAGTGCAAGAATGTCTAAAAGGAATAAGCGAACACAGTTATATAAGAGAGGTTAAAAGAAAATGCATTTCCCTTAGTATATTCCTAAAAGTTGAATTACTGAGGAGATTAGACGGAAGAACATCTTTAAAATCACTATCTGCACAATAAGGTGTCGGAAGCTCCACAATTTGACTTTAAAAAAAAAAAAAAAAAAAACAGAAACCAGCATTGCTGAAATTCTAGAGCAATAGCGATTCAGCAAAATTAAGATCATAAAATGTTGCATCAATCAAGAAATCTAGATTTGGATATGGTGTTAATGGAGTGGATCTTACAAAGGATGAGCGTGAAAGTTCCATTGAATCATGCTGTTATTTATGGCCCAAGCAAAAGTGTCCCATGAACAGTTAGGCCTAAAACGCGAGTGTGATTATTCTTTTGGGTAGTTCAACAAATTCAAGAAGCGTCACGGATTAAGAATATTAAGCATTTGTGGGGATGAAGCATTTGCGGATAATGAAAGTGCTGAATCATATTGCGAGGAATTTTCCAGTTTAATTTCTGATGGTCAGTACTCACAAGAGCTGGTGTATAATGCAGACGAAACAGGGTTATTCTGGAAATATGCCGCGAGAAAAACATACGTAACATCAGAAAAGAGTGCACCATCCGGAATTAAGGATTGCAAAGAAGGTCTTACGATTTTTGCTTGCAGTAACACAGAAGGCACTCATAAGGGCAAATTGCTGGTTATTGGCAAAAGTGCCAAGCCTCGAGCATTAAAAAATGTAAAGATTTTGCCTGCTATTTACAAAAGTAATAAACATGCATAGATGACGCAAGAACTTTTTACAGAATGGTTCAAAAAGCATTTTGTTCCAGAAGCTAAAAGTCATTGTAATAAAGCAGGGCTTCCAAATAATTAGAAGATTTTGCTTCTTTTGGATAACTGTTCGGCTCATCCTAAAACAGAAACTCTTGAAAAAGATGTCCGAATTGTCTTTATACCACTAAATTGCACATCCTTGATCCATCCAATGGATCAGGGTATTCTAAATTCATTAAAATTCTCGTATAAAACAGCTTTTATCCGAAAATATTTAAAATTATGCAACTCCAGAGTAGGAATGATAGATTTTCAAAAAAAGTTTATGATCAAAGATGCCCTTTGGAGTATTGCTAATTCCTGCAATTTCTTGAACAAGAATACTCTGATCAATGCTTGGAATAATATCTGGCCTCTTTCAATTTTTCTTGAAGGAGAAGAAAACGACGAATTCTGTGATTTTCGCGTGTCACAAGAAAAAGAAATGACCAAAGAATTGTTAGAATAGGCCAAAAGCATTTCCAGTGAGGAAATAATCGATGAAAAAACTATACAAGATTATTTAAATGCTGACATAAATGCTCTGACTGTACTTCAGTTAACTGATGATGAGATTATCAGTGAAGTGCTCAATAGGAAAGACACCGATTCTTTAAGTGCTGAGGATACCGTTGTAGAGGAAACAGAAAATACAGAAAACATTTACATTGACTGTTGTCTAGAACTAACGAAAGAACTTATCCGCAGAATGGAACAAAAATCATTTTTAAGATACACGATATTATGTCAGTATACATAAAATACAAGAAACTATTGTTAGAAAAACCAAAGCACTTAAAACGAAACAAAAAATTAGCGATTTATTTGCATCAATAAGCAAAAAATAATCTTATTTAAAAATTTTAGGTTATTTTATTATATATACATATGTGTGTATCTTTCATTAAAAATATCTATGATATAGTTATTATTTTTCCTTCCACAAATTATTTCATGGATGGAAAAGGGGTGTCGCGATTTTTTGCAAATGGTTATTGAAATTTTCAGCAGCCATTCGAAAACCGGAAAATTCCAGTAACTGGAATATGTTCGGTCCCGAGGTTGGCGGATAATGGATCCTATTCTGTATAAACTTATTCCGGCGGATAATAAACTGACAAGTAAGACGAAAGTTATAATAGGTATTTTCTCATGATAAAAGAAAGCTATCATTAAATGATTGTTTGCAAATTATTTGGGAATTGCTCATGCTGCAATTTATTTGGGAATTTGCTCTATAATTTAGAAAAAATTCTTATAACATAACATTCTCCATTAATTTGTAACAATATAAAATAAGCTTTTTTGGAATTGTTAAGAATGATAGGAATGGATTGAGATATTGGTCATCACAAAATAAAAAAAAAAATATTATCCATAATGTTTTTGCAATATAGCTAAAATATGAGAAAAATCTTGGTTTCTTAAATATCATCAAAAAATATTCAGAAATGCTTTGCATGTAGAAGTTTCTTACAAAACAAATCCTTCAATCGACAGCTTAATGATGGCATTTTTGATATCTGCATTCATAATATGTTGCCTTGAATTTTTCTACTCCTATTTTTCTAAAAACAAGTAAAGAAACTGAAAAATTTATGTATTGTAATTAACATGCAAGGTTATTCATGCAATTTACATAGAATTTTCTTCACATATATCTAAAATTGATTTTGGAATTCAAACAACTTTTGTACAGACACGGCATAAGCAGTCAGTTATTGAAACAAGGCTAAAAGTTCTAAAGATGCTTCTAAAGAATTAATCTAAGCATACTTTGTTAAAGACTTAAAATTTCAAGAACATTGTAAAAACCTTTCAATGTGAGGTGGTAATCAGGCTTTTATAAACTTTTCATGAAATCTGTGAAAGAACTCTTAAGAGCAATTTTTGGAAAAAATTTTCTAACTTTTAAAGAACCAGTCTATGTTTTTAATTTGGCTGAAGCTTTATTCAAAATATAGTAATGATTATACAAATAGAATTCTGCTACTAAAATTTTTTTGAATCTTGGAAAAGAATGAAATTTACCTTTGGGTCTTTTAGGGACTAAGATTTTGCCCTAAGAAATTTTGGTAAAGAAAAGAATTTATCTTTTCTTGAAATTATTGAAACAACTACACAAATCACAGAAAATGTAATAAATACATTAAAATTTCAGAATTGAATCAATACCAAATCCTAAATTTTGTCATAACACAAAAATTGGAAAAAGACCAACTAAACCTAAATATTTTGGGATCTGAATGTCCTTAAATAGATTTTAATGGGCAGAAATGCTCATGTCCAAGAAATCATAATCCAGACTACAATTGCACTGCAATCTAATTTAAATGCTTTACTCCCCATAACTTTTGTTTGCGAAACCGGAAATTTATATTTTACATATTTGAGATACTTATTGCAATTTTGATTTTATAAAATGTGTTCCAATATGAAAAATTTGATAGATTCACTTTTAAAAATAGTTTTTACTGTCTTTGTAGCAAGACAATTTCTTAAATTTTGTTCACATTTGAAGTTTTATTTGTATTAAAAAGCATAACATAGAGTTTAATAAGAATTGTATTGCTTCTGATGTATAATGTTTGAAATCCAGTTTTCCAATTTCTAAATATTTTTTTAGAGGGAAAAATATTAGTAAACGAGAAGTGAACTTATAGAGTTCAGGTGGGAATTGTGCAGGGAAATCTTTTGATTGCTCTTCACTTGTGACCTTCAACAATTTAATCTAGCCTCCCTTAACTTTGAGAACCACTGACAACCTTGAAACCTAGTGCTTTTTCCACCTCATAAAATGAAATTAAAAAATTGTGCAGTCTTAAAATCATTTTAAATTTCAGTTTATGTATTATTATATTTAAAGAAGCAGGCTTAAAAAAGAATATCCAAACACTTTAATCTTAAGTAACTCACCAATTCACTTCGGGTATTATATAACCGACACGTAAAATAACATTATGTGAAAAAAGAATTATAAATAAAAATTGCTGTTAAAAATACTTAAAAAAAAAAAAGTTGATGAACAATTAAGATAATCTTAATCACTAAGGCATAGTTTTCAACATTTAAGTTTATGAATCTGCACAATTTTCAAATGGTACTAACTTTTAACTGTTAACTCATAATTATGTTGGTTGTGCATAGTTAAATTACCATCTAATTTTGAATATTAATAAGCCTTACATTAAGAAAGCATTGTCACAGTTCTTTAGCAAGCATGAAATTCTTGCAAAAGATAAATTTTTAAACATGTAACCTAGTTAATATAAAATTAATTTTTAATGTATTCAAAAGAAGTGTATTGATGAAAAAAAATTTATTTAAAGTCAAAGATAGCCATGGTTTTAAACAAATCTCTAAGCCAAGGACATCCAATAACGAAAAAGTTATTTAAATGGAAACTTCTTTAGAAAAAGTAAGGTTTTCATTATTTTGGTAAAAACATGAGTTATTTGAGGCTATAGAAGTGTTACTGACAAAATGTGACAAAGGGTAAATGCTTATATCCTCTTTAAAGTAAGAAAATTTAATGAATGTTTGGAGAATATACAGTAAAATATAGCAAGTTCTTTCAGTGAAAAAAATTACACCTCAGTTATGGTTTATTAATGGTAAGAGAATGTTAAAATGTATGTTTCGGTGTTCAAAAAATGAATAGATGCACATGAGCCCTCCAAGGTATGTCAAAGAACCAACATCATTTAAAAGTTTTCCAATACTTTAAACATAGTTTCCTTTTAAAATGAATTGTTAATGCATAATCATAAAGTATTTACTATAGCAATCCTTTAACATTAAGGGGTAATCCTTGATTATTTTAATGATACTAAAAAATCTCATGAAATCGGGAAACAATTTTCTACAGTTCTTATTTGAATATTTAATTTGATATAGTCATAAAAGACTAATGGAAGACAAGCTTATATTTAAGGACATCCAAACACAAAACAACAGATTTAAACCCAACAAAAATAATATGAAAAGTACGAAAAAAATCATTAGCATTTTAAAATAAATGATATGTCATTCAAACATTGTGTTCAACTAGTTTTATTTAGAGCAGGGGTAGGCAAACTACGGTCCGCGAGACAACTCTAGCCCGCCGGAAGTTTCAATCCAGCCAGCTGATGGAATTTTAATTTGCCGATCAAGGTAAAATTAAAAGAAATATATTTCTATATATTTATCACTTTTACTATTTCATCTAAACATTTTTAATCCTTTTTGCCAAAAGGACTGGTGATCTTTTTACATTTTCTATTTTTGTCCAACAAAACATAAATCGACGGAATTAGTAAGCACGGACATCTTTCAATCTGTTAAGTATTAAAAACGGAAGTTCGTTGATTGGGGTTGTAGTGTTAGGATACTACTCATTCTCTTCACATGATGGCGCTGTAGTCATTGGGAGAGAGGAGAGGAGGGAGTCCGCTCCGGCGTGAGAGAAGAGATTTTCGTTGACCAGCGAACGAGAAGGTTTAGCTGGCTCTCCTTGGGTGTTTGTTCTGTTGGCCGAGTAGGGCCATAGTCAAATTTCTATTTTTAAATTTTAAATAAATGTTTGTATTTGTTCGAGTTGTGCTTTCTTCTACAGAACAGACACTACACTGGCGCAGCCGCACAGGATTATGAGCTGATGTTTCTGACATAATCTGAAACGGAACTGTGAATTTGTTTATTTGACTGTGTTTTACAAGTAATTGAAATGGCTTTTCTCGCAAAAGGAAAGAAAGAAGATTTACGAACTATTGCTGTGGAATTAGGCATTGAGAATGCTGCGAATCTAAAACTTTACGAACTAAAAAAATTTATAACAGAAAGCGAAAACTACGACGAAGATTTTATTAAAGAATTCTTAAATTCGTTGATTGAAGAACGAAGAAGAAATTGCAGAACGAAAAAGAAATGAAATTGAAGAGCGGAAAAGATTGCAAGAAATTGAAGAACGAAAATGGAATATGGAAATGGAAAAACGAAAACTAGAAATGGAATTCGAGCTTCAAAAACTAAGTTTAATGGAAAAGGAACGAACAGGAGAAGATAACTTAAGAAATACTGGTAATGATTTTCATTTTAAGGCGAAATTAGACTTAAATAATATTTTACAGAAGTTTGATCCCAAAACAAATGATATAAGTTTATATCTTGCCCTCTTCGAAAGACAAGCTAAGAGAATTGAAATTAAAAAAGAACTTTGGGTTACGTATTTAATTGGATTATTGCCGTATGATGTTGTACAAATTATAGCAAGGGAAGAGGAAGAAGTCACCGAGAATTACGACAAAGTAAAAAGTTTACTTCTCATAAGAAACCAGAAATAAACTGGCGAGATTTTGCATATGAACTAAAAATTTATTTCTTAGAATGGATCAGTGGACTTGGATACGAACATTTGAAGAGCTATGTGTAATAACCGATCAAATAAAACGTAAAGTTCCCTCAGAAATTAAAGAACATATTATTGATGTTTGGTCAAATTTTATAACTCCAGAAGAACTAACAAGTAAATTGGATGACTATGAAAATGTCAGAACGAATATTAGTGTCAAACCGAAAGAATTTCCTCGCCCAGAATATTTCAAGAGATATAATTATAACGAACAAGAACAAAAATATTCGGCAGAGCCAAAACCGAAAGAATTTCCTCGCAAAGAATATTTCAAGAGATATAATTCTAACGAACAAGAACAAAAATATTTGGCAGAGTCAAAACATATTCCTCCGTATGTTAGACAACAAAAATTTAAAAATTTTCGGAAAGAAGAAAATTTTGAAAAAAGAACTGTGAAAGAATGTTATATTTGTGGAGATTCGCATTTTGCGAGAGAATGCCCAAAAAGATTTAAAGCAAATAATAAGAAAAGCGATGTTCTAACAGCAGAAATTCGCTCTCAATTTTTAAAAGAAAAAAGAACGGAAATTGAAATAAATCCTCTTCAATATGTGGACATTTACGTGGATAATACTCCAGTGAAAGCTCTCGTAGACACGGGATGCCAACTTCCAGTCATAAATAATGATTTTATTCCAAAATCAAAATTAGAAAAGTGAAGAGTTATTTTCATCAGTGCTTTTGGAGAGAAGATAGAAGCTGAATTTAAAAAAATGAGCTTTCGAGTAGCGTTAAAAACAGAATAAAATGTTCTCGAAACATATCGAAATTATTGCAGCTGTTACGAATAAAATCCAAGGGCAATGTATAATACCAACTACTTAAAAAAGAACAACATGAATGCGCCTCTTTGGATGAAGTGAGATCTTCTTTATCACGTGGCAAGGGTAAATATTTTGATTTAGATGGCATTTTATTCCACAAAGAGAAAGTTTGCGGTGAAACTGTAAATCAGTTAATTTTACCGAAATGTCGCCGTCAGAAAGTTATGGATTTGGCTCATACATCTGTTTTTGGAAGTCATATGGGATTAAAGAAAACAAAAGAAAGAATTCGATATAGTTTTTACTGGCCGAATATGTCAAATGCTATTTTAAATTTTTGTAAATCTTGTAAAGAATTACCAATTACGGTCTCCTGAGAAATCTTCCGATAGAATTCCTATTTCTCCAGTTCTTAGACCAGACCTACCGTTTGAAGTTGTGAACGTGGATATTATCGGGCCGATTGAGCCTTTTTCGGCACGTAAACACAAATATGTTTTAGTATTGATGGATCAACATTCGAGATGGCCAGAAGCTATTCCTTTACGTTCTCTAACAGCAAAGGCAACTTGTGATGCGCTATTGGAGATTTTTATCGTTGATTGCGGTTAACAAGCATTATCTTTTAGCAGACATATGGGAATCCAATATTGGTTAAATAGACCTCACACATAACAGACTGCACATTTTAAACTCCACTCAGAGGCCTTTCTTTTGGCACGAGTTCAAAAATTGATTGTGTATGGTAAGACCATGCACATATAGCAACATTGTGAATAATGGTAAAATTATCAATAGTATAGCGTATCTAATACTCTTGTTGGTTTATAGATAAAGTTGGAGTGCCCTACTTTTAATATAATCAATAAACTTTAATAATCAATTTTTTTACAGTTGTAAAAGATAAACAGTGTTTCTCATCTGCAATAAGCAGTAGTAGCCGTCAAAGGATATAAAATTTCACATCTAAGCATAAGAATTCCAATTACGAAGCAATATCCGAATAAAAAAGAAAACAAACTGCACAGAAAGTTATCAGGCGAACAGAATTTTTTCAAGGAGCAGCTACACATGCAAGTTACTTTATAGCATACAAAACAATAAAGCTCTTAGTGATGAGGAGTTCGTTAAACAATGCATGCTCCAAGTTCGTGATGTTTTCTATTGAAACAAAAAAAATAATTTTGGGACTATGCTTATCTCGAAAAACAAACTTCTAGAATCGAAGCTATCGATAAAAATTTGGCATCACAATTAGTCAGACCAACAAATTCCAAATTTGCTCCATAGCGACGGATGAGAGCACAGATATAAATGATGCTGCACAATTTAGCATTAATTATAATAGATGTTGATGAGAATTTTCAAACTATGAGGAACAGGCATACATGCGTTTTTTAAAGGGAACTACAACGGAATGGACTATTTTTCATGAATTTCAGAAAGGGGTTTTTAACTTTGAAAATGCCTATAACAAATATATGTAATATTACGACCGATGGAGCACCAAATATGACAGGAAAAAAATCTGGATTTCTTTAACTCTTTAATCTAAACTATCATGGAAACAATGTTGTTTTTCTACATTGTGTTATACATCAAGATGCTCTAAGTAAATCTGTATAGAATATGAAACTCGCGTTCGATGAAGTCGCAGAAGTTGTAAATATTCGATCACATAAGCTTAAACACAGGCAATTTCAAGATTTTCTTCAGTCCGTGCAATCTGAATATTCTGATGTACTGTATTACATGAATGTAAGATGGCTTAATACAACATGTGTTTTCGAGTGAGTTCGGCAGCTGAAAGACGACATTGTGTCGTTCTTCCATAAGAGCGGAGTGCGAAATGTTAAAAGAGACAAGAATTGCTAACGGGTTTCGCATTTTTCACAGATATTCTTTGTAATATGAACAACCAGAGTGTCGCAATGCAATTCAAAAAAATTTTTTTACGATATCTGAATCCATATTATATATTTTAAACTAAAACTTAATTTATCATTTCCCGAAGTTAAATTCAATATCACCAGTGAATGAAGAAAAGAATTATAAACACGGCTTGATAAAGCTGCATTTTTAGTTCAAACGCAGATTTTAAGATTTAAAAGCCATTCATACAAAATTGAATATTTTTATCATGCCTTTCAATGTAAATTTTGAAGTGGTGAGATACAGATTTTCAGTTTGAATTGAGTTAAAACTTAATAATTAACGCAAGCAGTTGTTTCTAAATGTGTAAAGTTACACAGATCAGAAGTCCAATATCGAAAACAAGTTTTCCAAATGTAATATCTCACACCCTGAAAATCACTGCTATATTTATTTCATCTTATATGTGCGGACATGTGTGTTTTCAATAGTGAAAATTAGAATTATTTCAGAAGTAGGCTAACAGATTAGAATTTAATTTTGTTCCTTATAATCAGTACATAACACTTCGAAATTTAAAATAAGAAACTTAAAAGTGAAATCTCAATTTCGTTCCTCTCATTGACATACTTAAATTGTAATACTTGTATGTTGTTTTTAAAATTTTAGAAAAATTTATCTTGGATCCCTAAACTCCTCTCCCCTCCCTCGATTTTTGATCCGAGATATAGCAAAAGTTTTCCCATTTCTGATTTTCATGAATATCCTAGGCCATATCGTTGTACTGAATATAAGGCGAGCGAGTAAGTTTTCTCGCTTTTCTTTGTGACACATGCATTTGGCACATTACTACTATTTGATAGGCAACATACCACAGATGCAGGAATTCAATATTTGTTTTCAATTGTTAGATTATCGATTATGCAGTGCCAAAATGCTTTATTTCCAAAGATTTTATTTATAAGTATTTCAAAGATAAGCAGAGGTTCCAAGGATTTATCTTTCTCCTAGGAACCATTTTCCATTTAAATTCACAGAACCAATTTCAAAAGAAAAATAACAGTCGAAAAAGTTAAAGATAACATTGGCCAAATTTAGATTATTATAATAGCAAGCAGAATAAAAATTTAGTGGTAGTTAAACAAAAATTTCATGAGGTGTATCCTGAATTTTTTGAGGTAGAAATCTGCTTACGTTTATTTGATATTCATCTGAAAAATTTTTCTTTATTTTTACTGTTAACTAAACCATTTGTTATGTCTAAGAATAAAATTACATTTGCACTTCTAGTTAATGTGTTATTTCGATTGAAAGTTGGATATATCAAGTAAAAGTAAGGTCTATCCTCAATTGTTTGAGCCACTGTAGCTTTTTTGGAAATGTATGCCTTAATAACTTTTGATAATATAACTTAAAAATACGAGCATTGATACAAAATATAAGAAAAAAATTTTGCATCATTTTTCTTAACTTTAGAAAGAAAAGAACAGCGACATGTTGCCAAATACAGAAGTATACTTTTAAATAACATTCGATAAAAATATATTCCCTTTTCAATTGCATTTCTTCTAGATCTTTTTGTATCTTAAAGTTCATAGAAGGCCTTATGAAATGTTTGGCAGTATAAAAGATATGTGTAGTTATGTGCGAATGAATTGTACTTTCATAATTTTATCTTAATTAACCTGATTAAATATTTAGGTTGAATCTTGAAAAAAAAACGCATTAATTTCAACACAACGTTTTATTATTCAAAGAAGTCATTCCATCTCGCTTAGGAACAACAAATTTTTAACCATAGTTTTAGACAAATATTTGAAAAAAATTAAATCGAAATGAAGAGTATCTTTTTTATTTCTTTCTACATTATTAATATTCATGTAGTTAACACAGCTCGAAATATAAGAATAATTTTAAAAAATAGATATTCATAGTCACTATAAAAATTCTAACCTATGAAGGACTTACAAAAATATTTTTTTTTAGTTTAAAAATCAATATTTGTCATTACTATATCAAAATTTATATTTAAAACAGTATTTTTAGGTCATATAGAAATATAAAATTCTAACATTCAGTGTATATTGTTAGAGAGATTTGTCAGTTTTCTCTTAAGCCAAAATTATACGATTTCGATGACGCGCGATTTCGTGTATTTCGGATTTTTTTTATTTCGAATATTCTCATTTATTTACAGGTCACAAGCAAAGCTTTCAAATGAAATGTCAGAAAATGAATTTTGCAAATTTAGAATAAACTGTTGATGTTAGTGCTGGTTCACCCCATGTGCCAGCTAAGCTGGTAATATGGGGTGAGCTGTTCCACAATTGGAATATATTGGAAAATGTTATAAAATATGAAATCACTTTAAAACTGTTGCTTGTTTATGTTAGATCAATAACATAAGCGTTCATTTTTGTAATATTCCATTTTAATTAATGGAGCAATAAGTAAAATAAATCCAAAGCAGAGTCACATACCATCTAACTATCTTAAGCCAATAACGTAAACATTCGTTTTCCCAATTACTTGTTTATATAATTACAATCACAACATAAAATATACTTTAAAATTTTTCAACCGAATCAGCTGTAACTAGTTATCACATAAAATTCTAACAGTTGAAATAACTTTCATATATGAAAAGTGAAAGCACCTACCCGATCTGTTATATCATTTTTATAAATAATAACGCTTGACAAAAATTAAAAAGTATATTTCGTTTTTTTCTTTCACATTTGCTTGATACATATAAATACAAAATTTCTGCGTTCTCCAATTGAATAATTAATTTTTTAACTTTACGTTAATTGAAAGTTTCAATTTCAATCTTATATATTTAAAATTAACAAAAAATTTAAATTTCAAACATAAAATTTTTATTTCCTATTAGTCTTAACATTTAAACTAAAATTAAAATTTCAAAAAAAAAAATGCTAACCATCTTTACGACGGTTGTCAGAAATGTAATTATTTTTTGCGCATCTTGCAAATTCTTGCAATCAATTTCAAAGCATATCGAAATTTGCATATTAAAGCTTAATTTTGCCACAATAACATTCTTGTTTGGGTATTTATTAAATTATATACTTGTATGTGTAACTATATATAAATGGTTGCACAAAAGGAAATGAAGTTTTTACCAGGATTTTGATTTCTATAGCATTCACTTGAAATATTTACAGTGAATCAAAGTTAAACTTGAACACTACGTCATTTTTCGTTCAATTTGAGATACGAAACGAAACGTGATCATCAAAAATTTTCAGCGTGTTTTATTTAGGTAAATAAAACAATTTTTATTTTTCAAAAGTAACTTTTTCATTTAATCATTTTTTAAACAACGCTTTACTTATTCAGATGAATATTCGAAAAAGATAATCAAAATAAAACTCGTGCACAGTGCAGTCCCGCAGTGGGATGACGAAAAGATATATGAAATCAGCATTTAAAATTTCGTGTCGAGTTGAAACAAGACTCGGTCAGTCAGAAAGTAACTATTTTGTTTGGATTTTCACCATGGGACGTCAATGTGGACAAACATCCTTAAGTGAACGAGAGCTTATTGTCCACCATTTCTAATTAGGTAAATCACTCCGTGAAATTGCCAAAATATTCAACAGAAGTCATTCTACAATTTAAAGTATTATTTATCGATACAAAAATGACCAGTGATTGCAGAACAAATCCAAGGTGAGCAAACGAAACATTTTTGATTTTCATGATGAACGTTATTTGACAAATAAAAAAACCCACAATTAGCTCTTGAAGCTAAAACATTTTGAAATATGAATGTTCACCAGTAGACAATACGAATCATTTCAAGAAAAACAATTTTCACAGTAGGATTGCAAGAATCAAACCCTATATAAGCAAACAAAATCGATTAAAAAAATTATGTTTTACCAAAGAGTACAAAAGAGACATTTTTGGAATAAAGTAATTTTCGCTGATAAATCCAAATTCGATTTGTTTTCTTAGAAAGGAAAAGTATGGCGAAACTTCAATAAAGAACTAAATCTTGCAAATACGAAAAAAACCGTAAAAGCATGGAGGAGGAAGCGTGATAATATGGGAGTGAAGTCTGCAGCAGGCGTTGGTCGATTGTTTATAGAATCTACTATGAATCAATATACCTACATCAATATGTTAAGGGATAATTTAAATTATAGTGAAGAACACACAGCTTGGGATAGCAAACACTTTTCAGTTCTATCAGTTTCCCAAAGCCTACTGCTCTCAATACTCGCTTGTGGCTATTGTACAATTACAGTGAGTGTAAAAAGTATTCGTACAGTATGACAATTGATTTAAAAGAGATCCGTTCATAAAAATTATGAATATAAATTCCGTTTTAATTAATTAGAAATATATAATAGAACACATTTTCACTAATTTCATGTGTAATTTACAAAAAAATAATTTTATACATGAATAAATATTTACTAAACTGAAACACTCCAACATCTTGTGGTGTAAAAAGTATTCGTACATCAGGAATATATTGGCCAATACAATCATAATATTTCAGCTAATACCTTGTAGGATATCCTTTAGTTTGAATAACTGCCTTGAGTCTTTTTAGCATTGATTCCACCAATTTTGCTGTTATTGAGATAGATATGGTGTACCATTTTTGATTAAGAGCCATTCCAAATCATTTTTATTAGAAATATGTGTGGATCTAATATTTTTATCAAGAACGTCCCATAAATTCTCGATGGGATTAAGGTCCGGCGTCCGGAGGAGGAAGTTTTATGAACTTTGGGGCATTATATAGTATCCAGAGTCTTGTGTTTAGGACTGTGTGCTTGGGGTCGTTATCATGCATGAAAACGTAATCACCATTCAAGCCCATTTTTGTTGCACTAGGTCCTAAATTTTGTTTAAAATGTCAATATAATCTTAATGATTCATAATGCTTTTAATAAAGACTAATTTGCCCACCCCAGAAGCACTCATACACCCCCAAACAAGCAGACTTCCACTACCATGTTTCACTGTTTGCATTAAATTCATAGGATGGATTTCTGTATTGCGCTTTCTCCATACTATTCGTCTCCTGTCCGATCCAAATATGTAGTATTTACTTTCCTCTTTAAAGATAATCTTTTTTCAGAAATCTGGACTTTCATAACGTATTGCTTGGCGAAAGACAATCGCAGCTTCCGATTCTTCTCACTAACAAAGAATTTTCGTCTCGCAACACGGCCTTGGAAACCTTCATTTCTGCATGCATTTCGAACAATACTTACGGAGACTGCTGTTCCCATGTTCTTCAGTTCTGATGTTTATGCAGGAGTCCTTATTTTGGGATCCTTCTTTAATGAACGAACCAGAAACCATCTGTCAGATGATGTCAATAGACATGATCGCCCAATACGAGAACTGTTTTGAACCGTTAGAGTGGCAGCAAATTTTTTATGATTGACAGTTGAATGGTGTCTACCAACCAGATTAGAAAACTTGTACGATTTATAATTTTTACGGAGCTTTGAAATCAGTTCTCTTTCGAAAACACATGTTGCTTTACTTTTACGACCCATTACAGAATTTCTAGTTTCTTACTACATTAAAATTTTCACTGAAGAACTTTTTTAGTAACTTACAAGATGACGTCAATTAACTACATCTTAATGGCTAAACCAATCACAAAATATATAAAAATTTGCATTTCTTTTAGTGTACGAATATTTTTTACACCACAAGATGTTGGATTGTTACAGTTTTGTAAATATTTATTCATGTATAAAATTATTTTTGTGTAAATTTCACGAAAAACTAGTGAAAATATGTTCTATTATGTACCTATTATTAATTAAAATGGAATTTATGTTTATAATTTTAATGAATTGATCTTTTTCAAATCAATTGTCGTACTGTATGAATACTTTTTACACTCACTGTATCCTAAAGTCATTAAAACTCCTCCACAATCACAAGACTTAAACGTAATAGAGAATTTATGGCTTGAGTTAGAAATTGTTGTAAGCAACCATCAAATTTCTAACAAAAATGACTTAAAGTCATTATTGGAAGATTACTGTGAAACTCTCGTTCGATTTATGACAAAACGTTAGGAACATATAATTAGAAATAAAGGACATCCAACAAAGTACTGAAATGAAGATATCTTGTATCTATATTTTTTAATATAAAGATTTTGTACAGTGTACGAGTTTCATTTTGACCTTTTTTGTTCGAATAATCATCCTAAAAGTGACGTGTTGTTTAAATAATGTGTAAATCGAAGATTTATTTTTGTGAAACAAAGAGGTGTTTTACTGTGCACCAAAATGAAAATATTGAACTATTTTTTTGTGCATTACTTTCTATATCTTAAATTAAACAAGAAATATCACAGTGTACGAGTTTCACTTTGACTTACTATAATTACAAACATTTCAGCTTAAAACTAATAGTTCGAATTTCCAAATACACTTACCGCCGAAAATCTGTGTACAAGCCATTAATGTGGCGATTCGTAAGTGAATTAAATTTTTCTTATTAAATAACAGCATTTTAGATACCTCAAATGAAACACATTTTTATAGTAGATAGTGACATTCATTTGAAAGCAACAATATAAAATAAAAATGTACATAAATTAAAAAAGAAATCACATGCCTCAGAAATTAGCCTACACATGAAATTAATCCTTAGTTTTCGGAAATTCAGTACTTGTTTGGATAGCCCCTTTACCTTTTAAAACTTCTCTCAATCTATTTGGCATAAATTGCATAAGTTTTGATGTCTTTTCTGAAGCTATTTTCTTTCATCTTAGCCCATTCATCTTTCATAACAGATTTTAGCATTTCTTTGGATGTTATGTGATGTTCTCTGATTCTTCGTTCAAGCAAATCCCACAAATGTTCAATGGTATTTAGGTCTTGGGATTGGGGAGGTGTATGCAATTGGTTTTGGTATATGATATAGTAGCCATAACATCACAATGTTTGCTGTATGCTTTGGGTCATTGTCCTGCTGGAAGAAATAATCTTCATTCAATCCAAGTTTGCGGGCAGTTTTCTTTTTAATATGTTAAGTAATCAATTTTATTCATTTTCAATTCAATGAACTCTAGGTTACCAACCACACTGTTTCCTCAAACCGTATAACGCTTCTTCCTCCATGTTTGGCAGTTGGAAGGTTTTCTTTTTTGAGTTCTCTACCAGGTTTCCTCTAGATATATTTCTTACCTTTTATTCTAAAAAGGCGAGATTTGGTTTCATCCGAAAAAATTACTTTGTGAATTACTCCAAATAATACTCGGGTATGACATTTTGAACACTACTGCTGTGTCATCTCGGACATGATAGTTAAAAAGTTTCTTTTTAACTGTCATGTGTCCAAGATGAATCTCTGAATAAAGTTTTCAAGCCTATTACACACTTCAGTCGATTTGTGTTTTTAAATAATTTATACTTGAAACTTCATTTCGCGATACAAAACACCATTTTATGACAAGTTATTTCTCACTTCAGGCATTCAATATAAGGAATTAGAATTTAGTCCTTGTTTAGAAGAAATTGCGGTTTGAGCATAGTTTTCCAAGAGCGTGATCGAAGTCATGACAAATTTCATGGAAGAACGAGTACTCTACTGTACAAAAATTCGTTTGCAGTTGTGTTAGGAAAGAAGGCACCAGACACAAACCGAGTGGAAACGTGGTGTACACAGATGAAACAACTACACTTTATTTTTAACAGATAAAGACATCGAATTTGACGAAAACCCAAGGAAGCTATAAGAACCATCTTGCCTTACTTACGTTGTACAATATCTATGAGAAGCATCATGATGTAGGGTAGTGATGGCGAACTTATGACCCGTGGGTCAGACACTGACCCACGACTGCTAGGCAATCGTTTGTTGGTTTATGAGAGTTTATTTAAATTTTCTTATGCGCAGATAATTTATAGGCTATTCTTATTTTTTCAAGCACTGTACTGATACAAAGAATTTAAATATTGTCTGTAAACTTCAGTTTGATCGTTACAAATCTAAAGCTACACAAATGACGACAAATGCGTTAGTAGTATTTGAAATAAAGCAAAAGGTTTTACAAAATATTAAATAAAATGTATAACTTTATTCCCATTTACTTATTGAAAAAAATCAACAAACCAAAGCAAATAACCATATTTAAAGCAGTTTCATCAAATTAAATGCACATTTATATGGATATGTTCAGTGATGTTTGTAGAAAGAAACTTCCAAAGAGCACTTGTATGAAATGTATTCAATTGCTTTAGATGAGAATAATGATGTACATGGTTATGCGCTATTAGATATGAAAGAAGAGTTACTGAAACTAATAGCGTTGAAAGGGAGGTGAATCGGTCTTGATATTTTTAAATTTGATATAGCATTTAAAGAAATGGATACTGACCTTCAGAAAATAGATTCTATATAAACAAATGGCGCACCTAGTATGGTAAGGAAAAACATTGGATTCATTCGGTATCTTTATCAAAATATTTCACATCTTTGATTGTATTTCACTGCACAATACACTCGCTAGTTTTATATGCAAAGCCATGTTTAAAAACATTTTCCACTGTAATATCAGTTGCAATAAAAATAATCAACTTTATTTACTGCAATGTGCATGATTCTTAGAAGTTGTTGCGTCACGAGCATATTCCACGAGAGGTAAGTTTCTCTGTTCGGGAGTGGCAACAGATAAAAAAGATAGAACGTCAATAACGATTGTGTTATGAAAATTATGAATGTCGAAAGAGATAAGTGTTTTAATGTTTGTGATGTGATGTGCTGTGCTGTTTAATTTAAATGAATGTTGTAAATGTTTCCTTCAATGTTGTCATCTATAAACAAAACTTGCTCACATTCTGTTTAACAGTAAATCCTAATAGGAATTACAACAAATTGAATGCCACTTTAATTTTTAATTTTACTCTTTTTAGTTTCGGTCAAGTCCTTAATCGCTTTGTAACGTTATTAAAATAAAGATTTTTTAATTGAAAAAAGACAAGTTTCGATGAATTACGTAATATACATTGGTTAAATGATTTAATGATTTTACGCGGCATCACTCAGCATTTTCATGAACTGAATAAAAAACTTCAAGAGTATAAACTAATTGTTTAAACAACGTTTGAAAATATTAAAATATTTATGGCGAAACTTGACATCTTTAATAAGTATTCGGAAATGAATTGAAAATTAATAAAATATTTTCCTCAATTAAAAAAACATTTTCAAAACACAATAATTTTGGTAAACTCGGTCGAGATTCAAGAAAATGCAATTAAAATATATTTAATGGTTATGCAGGAAATAAAATAACCTTGCTCACAAAAGTAAGTATGCAGCTCATAGCTTAAGGGATAAAGATCTCTAGTTTTCAAATAAATATAAGTAAAATATTATTTTACAGTGTTGTTCATAGCTTCTGATTCCAGTCATAAATTAATGAAAAATAAACCAAATCATTATATTTTAAAAAACTTTTAAAAGTAATTTTGTTAAGTACCAGTAGAAATTTAAATCGCAAAAGTATATATATGCACTCTGAATTTTTGACTTTTGACCATCTATTGTTTGGGTTATAGTTAGGGATATATTGTATTGCCGTGTTTTCTTTACTATATAATTTGCTGTAGAATTTAAATACAAGGTGTTTTATAAAGTTGCCTGGAGTTACTATACCTAAGTCCTTTCTAATTTAGGCATTCCTGAAGTAATATTCCGCTTTCGAAATAACCATAAGGATTTTATTTTGTTGCCTTTCGAGGTTATTTATGGAAGTCGAACAAGCACCACCCCATATCTGACAGGCGTATATTATTATTGGCCTGATGAACATTTTTATATTAGGATTTTATTGCTCATACATAGGCTTGAGTTTTTCGCTAAGAGGTGATACAATGCTCTAGTGACGCTGTTCGCTTTAGTTTTTATTTCGTTAATGTGTGGCCTCCACGTTAGTCTTTTATCGAGGATTACTCCAAGATATTTTGTTTGTAGGGACCATTGTATTTCGTTTCCGAAATTTTTTAGTTTTTGGCATTCTTTTCTTTGAGAATAGAACCGCAGTGTGTTTGTCCGTGTTTATTTTGATTTTCCATCTGACTAACCAGTTTTCAATTTTCTTAATGTTAGCAGTAAGGTATGTGTGAATGGTGTCAATGTCTTTGTGTGTGGTCATGATGGCAGTGTCGTCTGTAAATAGTGAGAGTAAGGTGTCTGTAAGTAAGGTCCGTTAATTTAGCAAATAATGATAATGACGTGGACGTCAGTGTAGCTACACCAGGTAGGCTCGCCAAACCCAGCAGAAAGATGACGCCCATAATTATCAAAGATTCCACTTGTAGCTAGAAATTGATCAACGAGGCTTTTAAAAAAGAAAACATAGCGAATTATCATGCTAAATGCTCAATGCATGAAATAAAAATAAAGGTAGCCGACGCACAAGCACAGAGAAGTGCAATTAAAATACTAGAACCGCAGAAGGTTGGTTACTACCATTACCTATTGAATGAAGACAATCTCCTCAAGGTGGTCGTAAGGGACCCTGCTGATACTAACATCGATGAAATAACAGATGAACTAATCAGCAACGGGTTTGTTGTCTCAAGCGTCACACAAATGACAAGACGAAACGGGGAAGTACGAAAACTTCCTATGTTTATAGTAATGCTGCCAAAAACTAACAAGGCAAAGGAAATTTATAATCTGCGTATCTGAATAACTGCACAATTAGAGTTGAATCGTATAAAAACAAAAATAGGCCGACCCAATGCCATCGGTGTCAAATGTTACACCACGCCCAGAGGATGTGCAAACATGCACTTCGATGTGTAAAATGCGGCGAAGGCCACCTCTCAGCAGAATGCACTAAGAACAAAGAAACACCTGCTAATTGCGGGGGTCACCATCCCGCGAATTTCAGAGGCTGCAAGATATTTGTAGAATCTAAACAATGGAGTTAAGATAGTTAAAAATGTAATCATTGAAAATAAAACATACTCTCAGGCAGCAGCCAAAGACACTCTGGCAGAAGCCAAAGAGATAATTCAACAACTAAAAATCTTTGTCGACTACATAAAAAACTCAGGAATTCTAAGTAATGTTGTTCCAAACAGTGAACATAACCTAGAACAATCACCCATGGATGAACATGAGTAACACGTCCAATAACAAAATACTCCAGATTTGAAATTGAAACACGAATAATCTACTATATAAATTTGAAGAACTGAAAAATTTTATAATTGAGCATGATATCGACATATGTGCAGTTACCAAAACACACAGCAATGGGTCTCGAACCTATAAACTCGCCAATTAAGCGTCATATCAAACAAACAGAACTGGCTATAAAAGGGGCGGAGTTCTTCTATTAATTAAGAATGGCATCTCCTCCGCGCGTGTTACAGCGCAACAATACCAATGGCTATGAAGAAGTCTCTGTAATAATAAACCTATTTAATAACAGGAAATTAAAAATCCCAGCAATTTACAACACGCTTGACCGTTCCATCAATGAGGAAGATAAAAAAAAAACACCTTTTTCCAAATGACATAGAAACAATAGTTCTTGGAGATCTGAATTCCAAATCACAGAACTGGAACTGTCGAGCCGTAAAGAATAACGGAAAGAAACTTCAGCCATTGCTTATCAAATACCAACTCAGAGTAATTGCCCCAATTGAGCGAACACACTTTCAAGTCTTTACCATGCAAAGACCGGACATATTAGACATAGCAATAACGAATTAAAATCTGGCACTTGCGGCAGATGTGGTCAATGACCTATCATCGGACCACCTACCCACCATCTTCTCCGTCGGGCTACAGCTTAAGATGAATAGAAGAACTATAACGAAAACAAACTGGAATTTATTTACTAACATTCTCACTGACGAAAATTTATCAACACTGGAAATCAATAGCCAAACAGAAATTAACAATCAAGTACAAGACCTAACTAATTCTATCATGCAAGCATTCAATGAATCCACCTAAGACGTGAAACACAAAGAAAACTATGCTACTTTGCCGCGACCAATAAGAGAAAGAATTAAAGGGAAAAATAAAATGAGAAAAACCTATAGGAAGACTCTAGACCCCAGTATCAAAAAACAGTTAACAAATTAAAGAAAAATTAGGGAAGCCTGTACTGTAGCCCAGGTGGGAGAAGTAACTGCAATCTTTCGAGGATGACAGAGAGGGGGTGTGAAGACTCCGCAAGAGATGCAAAACCAAAACACAAATCAGCAGACCAATATAGGGTGAGCGTGGGTTGGTCTATACGGAAAAAGAAAAGGCAGAAATTTTTGGTGATTCAATGGAACGCCAGGTCTCAGAAAATACAGTTGAAGATCATGATGAAATAGAGGAAAAAATTATAAGTTAAATTAAGAAAAATCAGCAGAACATACAGTATGCTGAAGAACTGACACTAACAAACATTGGTGAAATTACTAACATAATTAAACATCTGAAAAGCAGAAAACCACCGAGAAGGAACGGCAAAAATAATAAAATGGTCAAGAGGCTACCACCCAACATAATTCACAATCTGTTGCAAATAGTTAAAGGCTGCATAAAAACACTTTACTTCCCGAACTGTTGGAAAGAAGCTACAATAATCTTATTCCAAAAACCGCATAAGGACCCATTCATCCCCAGCAGCTACAGGCCAATTAGCCATTTGCCATCGCTAGGAAAAATATTTGAAAAGATAATCTATAATAGAATTGCAAATTATATGGACAGGCTTCTCAAGGAACAATATGGGTTTAGTAAAAAACCTAAGCAACTGGTCAGGACACTAGAATTCACAGGGCGTGGCCTACACAACAAGGAGATAACCACCTTCCTAATGCTGGATGTAGCCAAAGCTTTTGATAAGCTTTGGCATCTAGGATTAATTTTCAAACTACTAAAGCTCCACGTCAATAAAAGACTTGTTATTTTAATAAGGAACTATTTCCAAAATCTAACTTTTGTAATCAGACATAACAACGAATTCTCTTCAGTAAGATCAATTGAAGCTGGTGTCCCGCAGGGGAGTGTCATAGATCCAATTCTCTACCTCTTCTTCACTACGGACTTCCCCATTGTCACCGGGGACTATAAAAGCATCACAGTCTTCTTTGCGGATGATACCGGAATTCTAATGAAATCAAATTTTGTAAACATTGCTATCAGAAAAATACAAAAGCACTTGAAAGCAGTCGAAAAATGGCGTAAGACCTGAAGGTGCAAAGCAACGCCTTAAGAGATTGCCACAGCATGGATAGTTGACTCTCTTTAATGAAAAAATTTCGGATGTGGACTCATCCACATACTTAGGATTAACGATAAATAAATATCTCAATTGGACTGAGCACATCAATAAGGGCATAAACAAAGCCCATGACGTTTATTTGCAGTTAAGACCATTATTAATCAATGGGAAAAGCTCAAGGGGCATCAAAATTAAGAAATTAATTTACACCGCATACATCCGCCCAGTTATCACTTACGCCTCTTTTGCCTGGTGCACTGCAAATGACGAAAATATAAGAAAATTAAATGCTTTTCAAAAAAAAAAACACTTAGACACATATTAGGAGCCCCATTTTATTTGAAAAATAGTGCCATACACAGAGATCTCAAAATCGACATGATGCAACAACACATTGCGAAATTAAATTAAAATTTTTACAATGAGGCACAAAAGTGTTAAGAAGCATCGTTCAGTAAGATATTCAACTGCGTCAATTTAAAAGAGGACAGTAGAATTCCACTTGCTGCCTTTTTTAACAACGAAGCAATCAT
This sequence comes from Latrodectus hesperus, assembly GCA_037975125.1. NCBI lineage: Eukaryota > Metazoa > Arthropoda > Arachnida > Araneae > Theridiidae > Latrodectus > Latrodectus hesperus. The sequence continues at coordinate 6,168 of JAJQOW010000666.1, read as the reverse complement.
ATCTAAAAATTCGAAAATTGATCTAAACTTAATGCAAAAATCTTGTAAATAGCTTTATTAATCAGGTTTAAATTCTGCGCATATGTTATCATGTATATATTTGTTAGTTTGTATTCATCATGTAATTTTTATAAATATTTTTGAACATATGCAGCAGCTTTTAGCTACAATTTTTTCTATTTTTCACATTTTGTGGAACTAAGCCCAGATTTTGTTTTATTTTTGCATTTATATATAACCTAGATTATCCAGATTATTTTGTGTTATAGGTCTCAACCCAGATTTTATTGTTTCTACTCTTATGCTGGAATTTTTTGCAATTCATTTACTCATGATTTGCTATTTCTCTTTTGCTTTATCTTCTCTCTTTACTAGAAATCTACTGTACTTTCCTATTTCACTGTCCTGGTGCTGCCTTCCTTGTGAGCACACTGAGCTCAACTTCGTCCAATCAGAGACGAGGGATTTCCCATCACCCTCACCTCGAATCTACTGCCATTGGCTAATAAACACTATCGCAGATGAAGGAGAAAAAACGGCTTCACCTTTGTATGCTCCGGACCTCCTACACGATTTCGATATTTAATCAGCATTTCAATATCAACTCAAAGCTGTTTCCGTTGAGGAAGGACGTATTGCACATCTGAGTTATCGCATTTCTTTTCCACTGGAAAAGTCGAAAATAATAAATAAAACACAGGAGACAGTCGATCCTGCTGGTACGCTTTTTTCAGAGCGTCTTGTAGGACCGAGGGATTTGGCTGTCTCGTCCATCTGCACAATTCTGGACAACATATAGATAGGCAAAACAACACAAACAATGAGGAAAACAACATGAAGACGACTATGGAAACGAATGAGGAAGAAAATGGAAATACAAATGAAAGGGATATAGAAGCAAGATCAACATGCAATAATTTAGGAAGGTAGTCGCAGCAGGGTGATTTTCCGACTGGTGATGGCACTACAACTCGAAAGAGCCTAGGCAAATCTTTCATAGAAAGTTTCAAGAATAAAATTGAAGAACTAGGAAATATGATGCATGACTTGCAGAATACCATCGAATTTGAGGAAGAACGAAATGAACTCTCAACAATCTTCTTTTTCGCAAATCAATTTAAAAACCCAAAAACATCCAAAAATGCAAAAAAAAGCTTGAAAAAACAAAAGAAAACAGAAAATTCCTTTGTCTCAGAACATTGAATTTTTTGCACTCCTCTTCGAATCAATAGATGGCGCCAACATACAGACAGAATTCCTAAATTCTGTTACAAAATTATGTTTATCTTGATTCTCAGGCAGAAAACCCTATTAAAACCAAAGGAAAAAGGTTTCTTAATGAAGTAACTAATGGAAATAATAAAGAAAAAATACAAAATAAACCATAAAGTCATTATAGTCATATAAAGTCATTATAGTAAAAAACAACAAGAAAGAACTGCCACTTTAAACCCTGCCCACAACGAATTTACAAACCGACACTACTAACCACTCCCATTAAAACAGTTTTAAGGAAAACACTTCCGAACCAGGCATTAGTACCAAAGAAACGGATATGCCCACTTCTAATGAAACTTCAATAACCATTATACAGAAAATTTGCGAAAAATACAATAAATTACAAATAACAATGCAGAAATCGAAAATATTGAAATCAACACTAATGAAGATGAAAATACAAATAATTTCCTTTTTAATAGAAATTTGGTTATTACGCCATTATTTCTCTAGCCTTCCAATATTTCTGAACTCTACAGTTTAAAAACACTAGTGCAGAGCACCAGCCGAGATGAATAGCATCAAAAATTTGATGTTGTCTGCACATAGTACATAAGGAAGAGTCACAAAGTCCAAACCTATACAAATATGCGGGCAAGCTGTCATGGCTCATAGTCAGGCAGAAGAAAGCCACAACTGAGCTTCTAGGGAAATCAAGGATGGAGTGTGTATCTTTAAATAGCGAGACCCATGGTTACTAACAGAATCTAACAAGCAATGCTTTCTGCTTTATCTTGGAGGTATATCTTCTTTTTACCAGGAGTTTCACTGAGTGAAAAGAGAGGCTTTTCAAAGGTCTCTGGAACACCCTTGCAAATTTTTTGGCCAAAAAGTCGGCAGCCTCGTTCCCAGGAATCCCGCAGTACGCTGGAGGATTCCTGGGAACGAGGCTGCCGAAGCAGAAAACAACAAAGATTGATGCTGATAAATAAGATTTTATAAATGTAAGTAGTATAGTAATAACTACTTATAAGATTATACAGATGTAAGTAGTTACTTTTAATTAAATTCTGCAAAGGTTATTTTTATCACGTCGAAGAATTTAAAAATAAAACAGACTCAATATTAGTCAAGTTCTGAGGATGTTAGATTAGCAAGGTTCTATTTAGCCTTTTCCCATTTCAAAGTCTTTCAGGGAAAGTAAGTTTTGCATGTTTTCCTACTGAACTTCAAAAAGTATCAATGGTTAAAACACTATTTCTTAGGCTTCGTTTTAAAAAAAAATTGTTTTTTTCCGTGTTTTTGTGCAGAAGTAATTCAAGGTTGCCAGATTCTATATTTTTGTTCTCAAATTGAAAATATATTGGCAATGTCGCATGTTGATATAAAAAATTTAGAAAATCCAATTTTTCTCAGAGAATCATTTAAGAAAGAGGAACGCATTTCTCTTGGGCATTTGAATGCAACATTTACGTTAAAATATTTCTATAAACGCGTGTGAGAAATGAAATAAAAAGAAATATTCCTGACAATGAGAAAATAAAATAAATGTTCCTAACAGGAGAAAAGTTTTTTTTACCACTTAATGACCTTTTTTTTACCACTAATTACTTTACTGATATTGACGAACTACATAACATTGCCATTAACATGAAATAATCTGAATTTATCATTACTAGATTCCTACTTCACATTATTTCTGGATACAAGTAGTTATCAAAATAATGGAAAAGCCTTAGATATATACATATTAGTACAATATAAGGTTGCCTTTGGTATTTAATGCAGTGTGTATTGGCAAAATTAGATTGATGTAAGTGCTAAATAGTGTTTTGAGGAATATTGCACTTTCTTCGTGGAGATATACTGGTGACTGATATGGATTCCTCATTGAACACTCTAAAATAGACAATAAAATTTCAATTACACTGAGTGGTTGGTTAGGTTTTTATAGCATACGGGTGTTATAAAAACCTAACCAACCAATCATTTATTCAAGACGGGGGAAGCTGCGCTGTTTTGAGTTCGGATGATTGCGAGCCGAAGAAGATGTTTAGCTTCATATTCATGTCCATCAAAGTTCATCAAACTATTATTTGGTTAAATCCCACAACATGGATAAGTGAATTACCATCCTGAAAATTTTTATTCGCTGCAGAAAACAAAGAATGCATCATAGGATGACTCTCGTTGCAAAAAGCTTATGAAGTCAGGAAAAACCAAATCAATTATAAATTGGTATTCAGTTCATATTATAGAAACTGCAGTATGAGAGATTGTTACTTCAAGGGATACATTTTAAAGAGAAAAACAGCATATGAAAAGCGCGAATGAATATATGATTTAAGTATTTTAAATTATTATAAACGTATACAAGCGATAACAGAATACCTCTCAATATAAATGAAATCGATTAACAATCAAGGATGATCACTGCTCAGATTGTGGCATGTGTCGCTTACTGGTAAATGCTCCCTGAAATATCCGTTTTCGCATAAAATATTTAGAATTGCATCTTCTATCTCCATAACAAATCTAGATGGCATGGCTAATAGGTTAAATTCCTGTTAAGTGACAAATGTCGTTACTACGATTCCAGTAATTTTGTTCTGGACTACGAATAGTAAGTTTTTTCATTCCGGTTCAACTAAAATAAAATATATCGGTTTTGTTCCAAAAATAAGGTTTTCCGTTCGGTTTGGAGTTATTAATTTTATGTGTATATGAATAATTTTATGATATATTTTTTGTACAAAAAATATCATTGCCATAAACAAAATTGTAATTCTATAAAAATTAGATTTTATTTTTTTAACTGATTGATGCATTATGTGACCTTACATGGTGCATTTGGTAATACAATATATATATATATATATATATATATATATATATATATATATATATATATATATATATATATATATATATATATATATATATATATGAGTGAGTGAGTGAGTGAGTGAGAGTGAGAGAGAGAGAGAGAGACTCTAATTATCAATTTATCTTCTAACCTGGTTTCACTGATATTACTTCTGTTGTTTCGAAGAATAAATTTCAACCTGAAAACGCCATTGCAGTGCAAATTTGTGTAGATGGGGCTGCCAAAACCATCTTGCAATCATAATGAAAAGTGCGGATAGGTAATTTTATACTTCCCGGAAATTGTATTGTTTTATATAAAGTATTGTTTTATATATAACCTTCATTTACAGTCAAAACTATTTACAATTAATTCAATGCCTATCTGTAGATATAGAGGATTTATGTGTTTTATATATTACCAATATTTTACTTTTTTAAGTCGCTAAATCATTTTCATCACTTGCAGTATTGTGCTTCGTAGTTTATGGTAATTTGTTCTCCAAATATTATTTAAATATTGTACACCTTTTGTAACACGAAAAGTAAGTTTAGTTAAACGCGAGTTCAAATAAGCTGCTTTACAATATTTTTATTTTCTAAAATAACTGCAAAGAAATTTTTAAAATTTCGTACAACAAAACCAGATTTCCTAAAAACATTTTTAAGTTAACTCTTTACTTTGTAGTTTCAAAGTTGCTCCTAACTATAGTTTATCAAAATTTTATCACCTATTTATTTTTGCTGAAGATAGATGAGTTATAATTTTTGCATTCCAATAAAGATTTTAACAAATAAGTAAAAAAAATCTTCATTGTGGAATTGTACGGACGCAACTACGTTTGGGGTGCAAAACAAACAAAAAAAAATACTCAGAGAGAGAGAGAGAGAGAGCCAGTTTTGAGTTAAACATAATTTTTAATTTATTATTTTTATTTGAGTATATATTTCTGGTTCCCCACGTATTTACTCTTCATGAATTAACTCTGATTGTTACTAGCCAAACTGAATGATATATTGAACCGAAATAAACCGCTATTTTTTTTCGGTCCAGTTCCGGTTTTCGTTATGGCCAAATATAACAATTTTTTCCATTATCGGTTCAATTTTCTTTCGAAGCTCTGATTTTATTACGACGAATTTGACTCTTTTCTTGATTTAAGCATTTACTGTACTGGGAGATGTGAGAAAGCTACGCTACCGTTACTGTAATAATGCTAACAGACGAAAATTACTACGCACATACCTGTTTCTCCATTAACTCACTCGAAACCTATAGTGAAACTATTCTCACAGTTATACTGTTAAATATCTCTTTTTGGGACTTTGTTAAATTTAATTTGATAATCTAATCCTGCTGATCTTTCAATTCATAAGAATGTCATTTAATAAGTGATACATTTTGTATACAGATGACGCTCGTTTCCACTATCACAGGGGAAAGTAAAATAATTTTTAAAATCGAAAATTTGTAAAGCGGAAAGTAAATGTTAGATCTTAAAAATTCCACGCTACTCTTTATATAAAAAACTATTAGAAAACAGCATGCATTATATAAAAAACATGCAAATTACAAACCATAAAGACAATTCAATGTGGAAAATTAGTTCATTATTTATCTTTTTATATTTCAAAACTACATTTTGAAAAAAACACGTTTTTCGATGCAGAAAAATATTTTTTAGCGTTGTTTTCCTCAAAAGATATTTTGTAGCCATTTATATACTTGTTTTGCAGATGGTCGCAGTACTAAGATGTCTCCTTCATGTTTGATATTCAAGTTCTTTATCAATCTCATGTATCATATGCTGTCAATCAATAAATTATCTAATAATTCTTACAAATTACTTCTGAATCCAGGTTCAAAAACTGCTGAAGTGAAATTTCGTGGAGCATTAGATATATTTGTCGAAGCTCGTGAATGATTAAATTTTCTTCAGTTACAATAGTTCCATAACGCACGCAGGTCAATATATGATTTAGACATCATTTTGCTTGAACCACTCCAAACATTCAAAAGACCGTTGCGTTTAAATAGTTCAAGTCTTCAATTCACAACTTGAGTGTGAATATTTACTTTAGTCT
>JAJQOW010000665.1:0-90853 GCA_037975125.1 Latrodectus hesperus | reverse complement strand
TCCTGGGGCTTGAGCACAGCCACCAGGCGCGTCGGCAGGTGGTGGATAGCCGAATGTCCTGTAGGAATGACAGGATAGCCTTGAATATAGAATCAGAGGCCGCGAACCAGCTCCCGTAAACCCTGGTGTTATGCAATCCGTGCCTAGGGCTAATTGGCACCGCGGTATTGGTGTCTTAACGGAGCCTCTAGTTGCTTGGCGAACTTCTAGAGTAATTTGCCTTGCCCAGTAACTCAGGCAATGCTGGGTGGACTTATATTACCTGAGCTTTTTAATTGTTATCTTGTGGCTGAAAAGACACAAGTAATAACAAACCTTTCTGCATTTGCAGGTGAAGCCTCTGAAGTAGACCTTGCTGAAAAAGACAAGGGAACTCAGAGGCAATCTTGTAAAGGGGCAGCAATGAATCCTTCACTTGAGGTAGAAATGACCTCTAAACCATCTTCTTCTGGTGAAATTCAGGAAGCTATTCCTAGCATGACTGACTTTCTGACCAGATGGGACTATTTCAGCAAGACCCTATCTGCTGGAAATGTCATACGCAAGAGGAAACGGCAGAGCATGTCATTTACGAATGTGAGGCTCTTGCCCTCCCTAAATTAACTTCTTTAGGCTTCATCCATACTAGAGAGTTGCACCTAGACTCCATTAAAGGGTTATTGGACTTTATTAGTAAAGTGGGTGACCCGAGCAATTGGAACTAGGAAACATTGGGTTTGGAGTTAACGGTACAAAATGCTGATAAAAGCAGAGGTGCCCAATGACATACAAACTCAATTTTTAAGAAGAAGAAGAAGAAGCCCCTTCCGTCCCTAAGGGATACCCAATGCCATCTAAGACCCACCGAATACATGCGACATACGTGCTCGTTAAATCTGTGGAATCGAAAGTCCTGTAGTCGGTCGATGTGCAGTTACCATGGGTGCAATAGTGTGGAGAAAATTTCCTCCCCTCCAGATCAAAGTCAAAATGGAGGGAGTGGATCTTCTGGTGGTGCCATCTATCAGAGAATTTGAAAAGCAAAGTCGTACTTTCACATTCGTGGTGCTCTGATTAAAACGAAAAACTCCCAATCGACTTAAATTCGTATAGCCAACGGCATAGCGAGCTTGGCTTGTCCAAGTGTCATATATATATATATATATATATATATATATATATATATATATATATATATATATATATATATATATATATATATATATATATATATATATTATATATATATATATATATATATATATATATATATATATATATATATATATATATATATATATATATATATATATGTATATATATATATATTTATAAACAACAGACGTAGCTGAAACACTCTTTTTGAAAGGATCTCTCCCTCTCTGTACCTTGGAATTCTAATGGGGTAGATTCGTGGAGTGGCGGCAGCTGAGTGACAGCTTGGGTGTCGACTGTCGACTAGGTCTCGTGAATGTAGGCGATTTCACTCGGTAGAAGTACTCACCCGGGAAAGTATTCTATATTTTCCTGCGTGTGCTCTCAGATTCCCTCTAGGTTCAGGCCTAGTTACTAGTACCGACAGAAGTCCTACTTACTTCTGTCGGTTGCTTTCTCTGCGACACACGTGAATCATGACGTCATTTATTATGTATTCAAAGGACTAATGCGAGGCAATTGACGATGTTTGTTATATGTATAAAAGAATTTATTTGTGTATTTTTAATTGCCAATAAAGTGTGTGTCCACTGATAGCGTTTATTTTAAACCAGCGGAGCAAATAAAGCGAATGCTATGCTGTCTCTCATGACAGTCATCCTTTCTTTTGTAGAAATTCACAATTTTAAGAACATCTTTTAAAAGATTTCTTTGAATAATAATCACAAGGAATTCTCGAAATCAATCCATATAGTCTTTGATTTTTCAAGCCGAGCTGGGTTAGTGCTCTTGCCTTTGGTTCAACAGTTTGTGGGTTCGAATCCCACCTTGGCCATGGATGTTTGTAGTGGTTCGGAACCCACTTTAAACCGTAGGTCTCGGTCAAATTAGCCCTCGTGTACAAAAAATGACCGTTGAGCGACAAACCAACCAGCCTTTGATTTTTCAAAATTTTTATTGGAACGTAATATATCCTTTGTAATCAAACAATGCTCTTTTTTTAAATTTCTTCGCATTGATATATTTTCCTTGATATAAGCGATTAAACTAATTTTTTAATACATAAAATATTTTTTTTATTTTAATGACGTGAATAATTTAAGAATGGATAAGCATTCCTAAATTTACTTAAAATAAAATTTGGTTCGTTTTTTCCCCTTCAAATGACGTTTTATTGGAGGTGGACGTAAATTTTCCTCTTAGAGGACGCATTGCATGTAAGTGCTTACGCGTTCGGCCCTATCAATGACCACTCAAGGCCTCTGGTTTTCCTCTGCGAAGGACAATAGAAGCGGTATTCAGAACAATCAACAAGTGTCCAAGGAGTGAAGTAGCTTCAGGAAGTATTTGAGCTAGGAATTCAGGACCCAGTATGTTATACTGGCACCTGTACTTGCGCAAGTATCTTAAGGATTGGTGGAAGGCGTTGAGTCAATTGCTAAAAGGGTGAAAATGTGCTTTGCTTCCCCTGCTTGGCGAATTTTCAAAAAGTCGCCAACTAGCGCGTTTTTCCGTGTTGTCTCGCGGATTTGAATGCTCCGATAAACACTACGCAAAAACGTCGTTTCCATGTCGACGAACCGAAATCCGTGTTTTTAACGAATTTCACCGTTGGTATGGCAACGAAAACAATGGTTTTTTTACGAATTGTATAACAAAAAATACACTACAATATGGAGAAAAATTATCATATTTTTAAAAATTAATAAACAAAAATACGCAGAAACAAATAAATAACTCGCGTACTATCTCCAGGGCAAATTCATCGGTAATAAAATGTCGTGCATCAAATTTTAAATTCTACGGTTATATCAAAATCAAAATAATTAGCGGCCAATAGAAAAACTGCAACAAAAGAGTTGTTAATGAGCATGCGCCACAAGGAATGCATTTAGGAGGAAATAGCCAGGGTTACCACGTTTGGCGCGTCTATCACCCATTTGGCAAGAAAGGGGTACCAAACCACAGATTAACCGCTAAAAGTATTGAAATTAATTTTTTTTAAATTATAAAGTGGTTCTTTCTTTCGTTTCAGTTGAGATCATAACAACGCCACTTTATGTCAATTCTCATTGGTTTAAAATATCCATGACGTCAGATAATGTTTCATCCACTGCTCATCGTATCGAGACGGCGTTGTCAATCCGACTTGTGGACGCATTGGATGTATGCCGTCCAATCACATTCTTCGAACGGCAGCATACAAGGCGAAGTTCACCATCGAATAGTGTCAAAGCTCATTCTGTTAATAAATCGTTTTCTTATATGAGAAGCAAAGCATCAGTTTGAAAGGCTGTTTTCCATTCATTCAAGCCATTAACACACGGACAATATAATACAAGAAATAAGAAAATGAAAAAAGTAGACAAATCATCTACTTTATTGTTGGTTTAAATCGGCAAGGACGATTTGAATTTTTAAAAATTTAATAAATGAGTATTTTAAATTAATAATTGAGCTCCAGTGGTTCAGTAGGTTCACGACGCTTCTCGTATAAGCTCAGCAAAGTGAAGCATCATTTGCCGCGGGCAGTGGTTGGGAGGGTGACCACGGTGCACTCTCCTTCACTGGGTTGCTGGAGCTCCGTGGGTTGGGGACGTGTCCACGTTCATCTGTGACGTCCAAAGTCCTTCCGCTGGTGTGGCGTGGATGGGAAGAGGAGGGTGCCAGCTCAGATGTGGCCTCGTCACATGACCGTGGTTCAAAATGACGAGGCACCTTAATAGATGCAAAGTCGTACTTTCACCTTCGTTGTGCTTTGATTAAAACGAAAGACGCTCCCAATTGACTTAAATTCGCATAGCCAACGGCATAGCGAGCCTGGCATGTCCAAGTGTCATAAACAACAACAACAAACGTATCTGAAACACTGTTTTTGAAAGGGTCTGTCCCTCTCTGTACCTTGGAATTCTAACGGGGTAGATTCGTGGAGTGCCGGCAGCAGAGTGACAGCTTGGGTGTCGACTAGGTCTCGTGAATGTAGGCGATTTCATTGAGTAGAAGTACTCACCCGGGAAAGCATTCTATATTTTCCTGCATGTGCTCACAGCTTTCCTCGGGGTTCAGTCTTAGTTACTGTGCAGACCTAGTTACTAGTACCGACAGAAGTCCTAGTTACTTCTGTCGGTTGCTTCTTCTGTGATACAAGTGAATCATGACATCATTTATTATTTATTGAAAGGACTAATGCGAGGCAATTGACGATGTTTCTTATTCTTTGTTATATGTGTAAAAGAATTTCTTCGTGTATTTTTAATTGCCAATAAAGTGTCTGTCCACTGCTAGCGTTTATTCTAAGCCTATTGACTTAATTCGCACTGTCAAAGGCAAAAGCGAGCTTGGCTTGTCCAAGTATCAAAGGAAAACAACAACAACAAATTAATAATTGCAATATTTGTCAGCAATCTCTTTTAAATCTTAAGACCTATGCTTTGCTTACGCCAACATATTTTTTTATTTTGCTTGATAATTTGTCAAAGATTCAACAGACAAAAGCAGCAGGCAAGAAAAAACTTGCACCTTTAATGTTGTGAGTATCTTGGAAAAGCAGACACATTCCAGGTTAGCTCAACGCTTCGCTGCTCGTATCTGTGCATCGTTAAAACTTCATTAAACTGATGGTAATCATTCGCGCGCTGCCAACGGAAATCCCAGAACTATTTGGCGATAACACAGAAGAGCATTTTGGTTGCTTGATTGAGAAAATATTATTTGCGGAATGAATGAAAAGAATTTATATTTAAATATTCCCTTGTAAGGAAAACCAGTCTTTTCACAAAATATTTTATCTATCTCTAGCAGCTGTTAGAATTCTCTAATTCTCTGAAGCTTATAATTCTAAGAATCTCTGATAGTCTATATAATTTATAAGAATTTTTTTTTACTTTTATTTAAATTCTAAAATTTTATAATTTTTACGATAAGAAATAAATTTCTGATATTTACATTTTACATTATTTAAGTTCATATACTATTTCTTATAATAGAATTACGGAAGTAAGAATTTTTTTATTTAGAGAAGAGAATTATATATATTTTTGATTTCATAGCGATAAGTTTGTGTGACATAGAAACTGTTGCCATTCACCTCTACCAATTAACGAGAAAAAATGCGTTCAGTAGTCCACATACCGTGAACTGAATTTCCACTTAAGAACAGATCTATAAAAGTGCTTCATTATCTTTTATGATTGCATTGAAAAAAACATCACTTTATTTCAGTGAAACGAAATTTGGAAAGAATGGATGAATAATTTGCGTTGAAGGGACTATGAGGAATTATATAATAACCTTCACATTCTTTAACAAAGGCCAAATACTTTTGATTTCTTTGTCGGTAGTCGATCACCCCTGAGAAAACCTATTTTTGAAGATTGTTTTAAAATAATAATTCACATTTAAAATTTATATAAAAAATGCCTCTTATTACTATTAACACATTAAAATTCGGATTATTTCATTTATATTTTTATAGCAATAACTGTTTAATGATGAAGTTAATGCACTTCGTAGTATAAGCTAGGGGTGGCCAAGCTTCTTGATAGTCCGAGTCAATTTTCAGAATTTGAAAATTTTCGAGAGCCGTAAATATATGTTTAAAATAAATACAAAAAAGGTATTAAAATTTTTTACTGAAATTATATTTATTGAAATTATAAATAAAAATACAAAATATGTATATTGAATTTAAATTTAAAAAAAAATTTTTTAATCCTACGCCCGACCTTGGTTTTCCAACCATCAGTCTCTGTCGGGCAGCCCAATACAATCTTGAGGTGAATGAAAAGTCATCTTTCAGAATTTCTAACCGCGACGTCCGAAAGTCCAGGGCAAGTGTAAAGGTGGTCACCAGTCATGTCCTCTAGTCCACAAAAAGGGCAGATCGGAGAGTCCTTCAAACCCAAACGGTGAAGGTGTTTTTGCAGATAATCATGCCCAGTTTTAAGGCGAAAATTTGCCACTCCCACAGCTCTGTAGAGGTTACACGGAATAGGCTTTGTTAGTAAGGAAGCCCATGCTTTCTCCTTTGAGCACATCTTGTTAACATTTCTACGATAGGAGGCTATATTTGACTTAATAAGCCTTTTAACAATATGGTACTCCAAGGCGGGAGTACCATACTGTTAAAAGGCTTATTAAAAGGCTTATTATATAGTATTTAACAGTATGGTACTCCAAGGCGGGAGTACCATACTGTTAAAAGGCTTATTAAGGCTTATTATATAGTATTTAACAGTATGGTACTCCAAGGCGGGAGTACCATACTGTTAAATACTATATACATTAGTACAACATATATATTACTTTGATAATTCTTTAAAATTTGGCTTCTAATTGTAATTGGTGAGAGTACTTCTTAGTAATTCTTTGAGATATTGGTTAGTTACTACTGTTCGATGTTTGGATTTCACGAATTTCAAATAGGAATAAATGATTCTCATAAATTCATTGTTTCGAAAATGGAAATATTTCGAAAAGCAGTTTCTTAATTCAGAATACTTAGGTTCTGGTGTAAATTTCCAAAATTCATCCATCGACGCGACGATTTATATTTTAATTGTAGAACTTGACCTTCCCTCGGGTGCATCTATCGAGAGCCACAAATATTCCTTCCAAGAGCCACATGTGGCAGGTTGGCCACCCCTGGTATAAGCAAATGAAATCACCACATTTATGACGATGAAATACTAATTGTTTTTGCCCGCCAATTTTTTTTATCGAGGTTGAGCGGACAGTGGCAGTACAGGATGCAGCGAAAATTACACCAGGACGCTGCTTTTTAGCATGTTAAAGCATGTTTCGTTTAAATGTCAGGTCAAATTGTCAATCAAATGTAAGGAGCATTGATTTGAACTCCCAGTCATATCATTCAATGTGGTGCGGTGCAATCAGTGCAGCCACCTGGTGGTCGAGGACGGCGTTCTCATTGTCGGAAAGTAGTGAGTTCGATTCACGATTTAACTGAAGATCCGTCCTCTTCACTAATGGTGGATGGGGCTCCTTTAATAGTTGCAATCTCCTTCTTGAGAAATGATACATCTGAGGTGACGAGTCAAATATTGAGGGGTCTTCTGCTTTTAAGCGACAAAGACCCCCACCTGTCTGCTTCCACCTAATTCGTAGAAACCAACTCTGGGCTTGGTGCGTGGTACATGGTACATACTGGTGGGCTCACATTCCTCTTTTTAATTTTTTACTTTAAAAACGGAAATATAAGATTTTTCTATTGATTTTAAAATTGTAATCGACGTCCAATAGCTAAAGGCGGAATATAAATATTGCGTAAGGAACCCCTCTATTTTTACGTTCCTATTTAGAAATACTTTTTTAAATTGTAACCATATTTGCAATATTTTTTTTTCGATTTTTGAAATAGTATTACTTTGCCCACATCAAAAATGTGTTAGAGAAAGAATGAAAAAGATACTGACGTCAATATTTATTAACTTTCTTAATAAAAGTAATTTCAAAACATGCCTCATTTATTATTAAATTGAATGTCTCATTAGATTTATTTTTAACCGATAGATAAGTTAAACCTTACTTCGCAGTTTTGGACAAAGCAAAGTAAATAGTAAAATATTCTTTGGATTTTTCTTTTTGGCAACGAGAATTTGATGATCCATGAATAAAGATTAGTTTTTCATCTCAACAAACACTCTTTCTTTATCACAGTTCTCTGCCACAAACTGACTATAAACACTTCATTTTGAAGCTTTTGCGCAGATTAAATAGAAAGATTCAAAAACCAAACGCAGCAACTTCTAGCGAGAATAACTGAGGCGTCTCTTTGTTTTGCTTTCAACTCACTCACGGCTGGACTGATATTTCCCGGTTTTGTCCTAGGAAGCTTCCAGAATAATCCTGTGTACGCCCATTGTTGCTCAACTCTTATTGGTCCCATCGACTCCATAATTCAGAAGTGTTTACTTTTGTTTCGGCTCCAAAAATATCGCCAAATGTTTCAACTCGCCAAAAATATTGCCAAATGTCGCCACTGTCGCAGTTTCCACAGACTTATTTCTCAGTCCAGAAAACCGCTAACTTTGCAAATCGTTGTTTAGACAATATTTTACAAATTAATCAAGTAATTAAACAGAAATATAAGACACTCATGCAAATATTTATTCATAATTTTCTTAGTGCCGACCGATGGCTGAGTGGTTAGTGTTCCTGACTCCTGAACTGTGGGTCCCTGGTTCGAATCCTGGTTCGGGCATGGCTGTTACTTTCTTTCTATATATTCTCTATTTCTCTGTACTTTCTTCTGTGATGATGTATGAATGTGGCCCACCCTATAAACGGGTTTGTGGTGGTATGGCGCGGGCAACGCTACTCGCCTCCGTGACTTGGTTCACAGGTGCCCGCTGGGTAACGACAAATGAGTAGCAGTTACTGGCCTTGTTGTGGAATAGGGTTCGTTACCTAAGTGCCCACCGTTGGAAAAAAAATAATTTTCTTAGTAATAACCTTATTTTTTTCAAATCACACTTTTTTCTCTCATGCTTCCCATAAGAAGTTACAACCTATAAAATGTGGAAAGCTTTATAGTAAAATATTGTTTTACTTTTAACTGCTAAAAGAAAAGAGTTAATAATACACTCTGATAAAATGGAGCCAGAAAAAGGCTTATAAAATAAACATTTTACAATTGTTTGAGATGCCAAATTTAATATTGCTCAGTAGCCAGCCTCAGAACTGAATGCTTCTGTGGAATTCTGTTCTCCCAACAATATTTGGTTCTTCTGGAAAAAATTTTTTATAGCTAGAATGACGGAATCACACCTGTTGCAATGAAGAAACCATTCCTCCAGTATGTAGAAAACATTATGCATTTTCTTCTGCTTTCATTTGGACTTTTCATTCTGAAAAAAACGATCGTATTACTGTGTGTCTACGTTGATAATAAGTAAAAATATTTTACAGTTAAATATATATTTTATTTAGTTTATGAGTTTAAGTGCATCAGAAATAGCCTGGAAAATAGGATTAACTTTTCAAATTACACAGGAGGTTCTTATAGCTTTTCCTATAAAATCTGCTTAAAATAATGGAATTTTAATGACTATATAAAATCACATGAAGTTTGGAATCTCATATGAGAATTGATAAATTAAATATTAAAAAAATTTAAATCGTTCTTGCCGATTTAAACTAACCAACAAGTGTTTTGTCTTGTCTTTTCCATAAAACTTTTCTTTCTGTTCTGTTTTCAAAACGTGTTCAGTTTTGAAAGCAATATCGCTTAAGATTTGAAAACCGATTACTTATAGCAACAGGTAATTTTCATGATTTTGAAAACTGTTACAAACGGAAAAAAATTATAATTCAAAAAAAAATTTCCTTATTGCTGAAAAAAAAATCACGAATAGATTTTTTTCTCATCACCGATGATACTCAGTTATTCGATGGTGAACTTCGCCTTGTTTGCTGCCGCTTGAAAACTCGAATTGAAAGCTGGAAGCAAATTCGTCGACTAGTCGGATGCATGACGAATACGATGTGACGCAGATGAAACTTTGTCTGATGTCATGGAAATTTGTAATAAATTGGCGCAATCCATGATCTCAACTATAACGAAAGAAACAAACACTCTATGGTTGATACTATTACATTTCAAAAACAAAGCTTTGTCGAAAAGAAGTTGTAAAACATTCAAGATGACTTTAGCAGGAAGAAAATCATGTAAACGTCGAGTGGTGTAAGTTATTAAGGTAACTTATCCAAATATAATACGGACGCTGCAACTATCTGGAAATGCCTGATGTAGGCTATAAATCATGGACATCCCTGTGATTTAATGCACCCTGGATCATGCGTTTCTGATCGTTTATTCTGATTCCTATAAATTACGAGATCAATAACCAAACAAGAGTTCAATGGAACTGGAGAAATGTAAACAGCACGGAAAGAACGTGGAGTGCATTACAGAGCGAGGCTTTTTTTCAAGAGATTGGCGCTAGATGGGCGTGTCTTTCTGATTAAAAATTCCCATGATGCAGCTGTAGGCACTCCACACCTCGACGTGATCTCTGCTTCATTAGCTCGTGGCAATCAACGTGGCAGATAAGCAGGAAACCGGAATGCAGTGGTTGCTTAAAATTTACATATCAGTCCTTTCCGACTGGTCTGAAATTGTACTGAAAAAACATTCGAAATCAGTGTTTAAAATTTACTTCCTAATTGTGCTCAACATCATTGCGAAAAGAAAATCTATGCCTATCTGTCAATCGCTGGAAATGAGAGCAGCTGTTCTTTTGGAAAGCTTTAGAGCAAAATTAAAAGAAAATGAAATATAACCAACATTGTTCCTTTTGAAGTTTTGATTTTTTGGTGTTTTCTGAATCAAAAAATCACTTAAATCATGAGAGCAGCTGTTCTTTGGAAAGCTGTAGAGCAAAATTAAAAGAAAATAAAAAATTACCAAGAATGTTCCTTTTGAAGTTTTGATTTTTCGGTGTTTTCTGAATCAAAAAATCACTTAAATCATGAGAGCAGCTGTTCTTTGGAAAGCTGTAGAGCAAAATTAAAAGAAAATAAAAAATTACCAAGAATGTTCCTTTTGAAGTTTTGATTTTTTGGTGTTTTCTGAATCAAAAAATCACTTAAATCATGAGAGCAGCTGTTCTTTGGAAAGCTGTAGAGCAAAATTAAAAGAAAATAAAAAATTACCAAGAATGTTCCTTTTGAAGTTTTGATTTTTCGGTGTTTTCTGAATAAAAAAAAATCACTTAAATCATGAGAGCAGCTGTTCTTTTGGAAAGCTTTAGAGCAAAATTAAAAGAAAATGAAAAATTACCAAGAATGTTCCTTTTGAAGTTTTGATTTTTTGGTGTTTTCTGAATCAAAAAATCACTTAAATCATGAGAGCAGCTGTTCTTTGGAAAGCTGTAGAGCAAAATTAAAAGAAAATAAAAAATTACCAAGAATGTTCCTTTTGAAGTTTTGATTTTTTGGTGTTTTCTGAATCAAAAAATCACTTAAATCATGAGAGCAGCTGTTCTTTGGAAAGCTGTAGAGCAAAATTAAAAGAAAATAAAAAATTACCAAGAATGTTCCTTTTGAAGTTTTGATTTTTCGGTGTTTTCTGAATAAAAAAAATCACTTAAATCATGAGAGCAGCTGTTCTTTTGGAAAGCTTTAGAGCAAAATTAAAAGAAAATGAAAAATTACCAAGAATGTTCCTTTTGAAGTTTTGATTTTTTGGTGTTTTCTGAATCAAAAAATCACTTAAATCATGAGAGCAGCTGTTCTTTGGAAAGCTGTAGAGCAAAATTAAAAGAAAATAAAAAATTACCAAGAATGTTCCTTTTGAAGTTTTGATTTTTTGGTGTTTTCTGAATCAAAAAATCACTTAAATCATGAGAGCAGCTGTTCTTTGGAAAGCTGTAGAGCAAAATTAAAAGAAAATAAAAAATTACCAAGAATGTTCCTTTTGAAGTTTTGATTTTTCGGTGTTTTCTGAATCAAAAAATCACTTAAATCATGAGAGCAGCTGTTCTTTGGAAAGCTGTAGAGCAAAATTAAAAGAAAATAAAAAATTACCAAGAATGTTCCTTTTGAAGTTTTGATTTTTTGGTGTTTTCTGAATCAAAAAATCCTTTAAATCATGAGAGCAGCTGTTCTTTGGAAAGCTGTAGAGCAAAATTAAAAGAAAATAAAAAATTACCAAGAATGTTCCTTTTGAAGTTTTGATTTTTCGGTGTTTTCTGAATAAAAAAAAATCACTTAAATCATGAGAGCAGCTGTTCTTTGGAAAGCTTTAGAGCAAAATTAAAAGAAAATGAAATATTACCAAGAATGTTCCTTTTGAAGTTTTGATTTTTTTGGTGTTTTCTGAATCAAAAAATCCTTTAAATCATGAGAGCAGCTGTTCTTTGGAAAGCTTTAGAGCAAAATTAAAAGGAAATGAAAAATTACCAAAAATGTTGCTTTTGAAATTTTGAATTTTTGGTGTTTTCTGAATCAAAAATATCACTTAAATCATGTTTTATGGAAATTTTTAAAAATTGTAAATATATGTTCTATTTGGAACACGGTTAAAAAAAATCACAATTTTTTTCAAACTTTTTTTATATGTTTTTTTTAAATCTGTTTTTCTGACTGAAGATTGCGAAACATTGTGGAGAAAGCGTTTGATTTTTGACAAAATAGACAGATTTCTTCTTCCTTTACTTGAAGTAAGTGAAAGGAAGTAGAGAGAACCGGAAGTCAGCCATTCACCTCTGTTGCTTCTATAAAGTTTTAATAGAAAATTAACAGTAGAATTTCTGATATGTCTTAAAATATTCTAGCATACATTACTTAATAAATTTCGAGATTTACTAACTATCCTCAAAATATGCTCACAGAACCATCTATAAGAACAATACTGGAAATAAGCATTGGAAATAAGCGCATTGGAACAATGCTGTTCTGCGCATTAGAAAAAATACTATTATGTATGTATTAGAACAGTACTCTTCTGTGCATAAGAGAACAAATGTAATAATAATTTAAAATCAAATCGTCTGAAAAATTGATGGAATTATGCTTTTAGAAAAGGAATCTTACGTACCTATTGAATTTTTTCACTTTTAAAATTTCATTTAAATTATACTTTATACATTTGAAGAGACTAAAATATCTTTATTTTTAAATGGAAAAATTTCACACTTTTTTTTTTCATTTTTGAGCATTTTTATAAAGGTGCTAAATGCTAACGAAGCTAAAAGCCTGACATAAAAAAATTTAAGTTCGACTTCGTGTTAACAAGTAGTTATCGAAATGGCAGATGAGAACATCAGGACGAACCATACGTTGAATGCAGCTTAAAATGAATGAATTTCATAATTTCTAATTAAATTGAAATTATTCGATTAGTATATAAAGACGAACCATTATAATAGCAATACTTGAAATTTACTCATTAATGGTTTTTACAATTATCACAAAAACAAGAAATTGCAGTTAACTGAAATGCCATTTTTTTCTTTAGAATAAATATAACGATATGGTTCGGAATAAAGCTGGAATGAAAAAAATTACCAAGATTTTATCTCAAAATAAAATTTGTTTATGAACAGAATGAATTTTTTCACTTGAAAAGTCGCGTCACTTGCATTTGATAAGTAATCGAAGACATGATCTTTAGTTATAAGAAAATCCACGTGTTTTTATCTTTTATTTTCAGGTCTTTCTGAAAACATACTATTTCGAAAAAGCAAATTTTAAGTATAAAATGATTTGAATTTTAACAAACAATATGTGTAGTAACTTTCTAATGATTTAATTTTTACAATATAACTCTTGTTATAAATGTTTTTTTAATGTTTTAGTTATTGTTTGTAAATGTAATTAAATACAGGGTGATATTTTTTAAAGTGACAGTGTTTGGAACGCCCTGTAGCGTGATGTAATAGCCGAATGGATACCAAACTTGGTATTTAGACCAACCAAAACATAGAAAAAAGATTCCGTGAAAAAAAAATTAGTTCCCAAAGTCGCCGCTAGGATATTTTGTGGCGCTGCTATAGTTTACAATAATGATAATTAGCATAAAAGACGGGTTTCAAAGAAAAATGCAAATGTTGTGCATTGACAGTGCCCTGCAATAGGGGCTATAAAAGCAAATAATAGGCAGCTTCGACCAATAATCTCAGCTGAAGTAAACGAGCTCCAGTGGCCATGCCTCTCACATTATCGGAACGTGCGTTTATGTTGGTGGAGTACCAAATTTATCTATTCTAAAGGACAGCATAACAAAGACAATGCGGGATATTCCTCGTGATATGTTATTACGGCTGTGGGGAACGCTGTACGCAGAATGCACGGTGTTATTTCTGAGAACGGTGCTCACATGGAATGTGGTCTAACTCCTCACCGAGAAAGTTAATAATGAAAATAAACATTAATAATTTAATAGTGTGATTATATGTGTCAGTATTTTCCTTTTCTTACATTTTATACATTGTAAAGCGCCACAAAATGACCTAGCGGGGATTTTTGGAATTAAATTATTTTTTCTCGGAATCTTTTTTCCCATGTTTTGGTTAGTCTAAATACCAAGTTTGGCACTATTTCGGCTATTAGATCGCGCTACAGGGTGCTCCAAACACTGTCACTTTAAAAAAAATCACCCTGTATTTATAATCTGCTACCGACACTTTAGATAATTAATAAGCTACACAGCATAATAAATACTATGTAAGTTGTGTTTTCTTGCCTCAAAAGTAATTCACTTCAAAGACTCAAACGTTTTTACCAGAAATTCCTCTTACAATGTTCATTTGGAACACTCAGAGATTCTGCTTTTCCTTTAGAGCGCCATTGATTCGATGAGCATTTTCATGGGTCCATTCTTCCGAATTCTGTGATCAATCGGGAGCGACTGGATCATTTGTGGGCAGAAAAATGAGAAAACCGCGAGGATCGTAAAAAGATCATCAAGTGATTCTTACGAGGACACGGATGGACGGACGAATCTTGGCGGAATTCTACCAGGAGACAATTTCGTGATTCGGCACGAAGAACAGCTTCGAAATGGCTACTCAAGTATTCTAAACCAGGCATAAATGGATAATACGTGGGGGGAATGGTCTCGATTATTTGTGGAAGTGAATTTTTTTACTTTCCTCCGACGGCATTTTAGGAGGGTAGTCGCACGTAACGACAGGACTTCTTAAGGCTGTCTTCCACCAAATTCTCACGATCAAGTCATCAATTCCACTGATCATTTTGGGCACTTTGCAAGTTTGTTGTCCTTGGCTGGGTCTCTGAATGGCCGCTGTTTACATTTTTTGCCAAAGCTGCGTCAAATTATTTCTTGTAGCTAATATCCGATGGCTTCTTTTGGGAACGTCATAATTCGACGGAAAAAGAAAGCAAGGAATGTAAATCACAGCTCAGGAGACAATTTGTTCTGATTTACGGTCATCCTTTGGTTCAGTGAACCACGCATTGCAAATATTCTGTTTCTTCCTCAGTTTTGTAGATAAAACAGTAAAAAAAGAAGAAAAATTCCTGCTTGCATTATGCATGTTAACACCTTTGATGTGATTTATTTAGTTTCATACCCCATTTATATCGAATTTTGAGATTCCCTCGTGACTTCACAATGATGGAAATTTATAAAATAAAAGACTTCAACTATAATTATTTCTTTGGAATGCTTACAAAGATAGTTGTTAAGTAAAAATGAAATTGTTCTAATTATTTTAATATATATATATATATATATATATATATATATATATATATATATATATATATATATATATATATATATATATATATATATATATATATATATATATATATATATATCTGTGTGTGTTTTCCAGATTTCTCTCCGTTTTTAACTATGCGTATCTATGTAGTTGCAATTTTCAAATATTAACATTTCTTACTGTCTTTCTTTTATCTTTCAACTCAAATGAATTGGAAATGTTCATGATATCATAATGAACTTTTTAAAATGCTGCCTATGTAAAATAATAACAAAAATAAATAAATAAATAAAAATTTTAACCGTCCTTGCCGATTTAAACTAACCTTAAAGGGGATCTTTTTTCTTGTCTTTTCCATTTTATTTTTCCTTCTGTTCTGTTTTTAGAGTGTTCAAAATTGAAAGCAATATCTCCAACATTTCGATAGTGTTTATTTAGAGCAACAGCTAATTTTCATGATTTTGAAAACTGTTACAAACGGAAAAAAATTATAATTCAAAAAATATTTCCTTATTGCTGAAAAAGAATCACGAATGGATTTCTTTTTCATCGCCGACGATACTCGGATATTCGATGGTGAACTTCGCCTTGTTTGCTGCCGCTCGAAAACTCGAATTGAAAGCTGACAGTAAATTTGTCGACAAGTCAGAATTATGACGAATTCAATGTGACGTAGATGAAACGTTGTCTGATGTCATAAATTTTAAACCAATGAGAATTGTGATAAAGTGGCGCAACCATGGTCTCAACTGCAGCGAAAGAAGCCACCAATTTATAGATTAAAATAATAAAAAATTACATAGGTGAAATCTCAAAGACCAACCTGTGAGACTAGGTGAGAAATGACTGGGAAATTTTAATGAATATCTCCTGGCAAAAATTTAAATATTCGGTGTTAAATTAGTATAGAATACGTTTACAATCAATCACTGAATTCAATTATTTTTAAAATACAGATTACATTCCAATTTTGTTCATTTTTCTTTCATACAGAAGAAAGTTTTTAAGAAAGAATATTTTTTCATTTTGTTATACAAATTTCTATGAACAAAATGCAGGAATAAGGTTTACCTAATTCAAGATTCAGAACTTCAGCATCTATAATTACATTTGACGCAAGCACGTCTATTAAATTTACTTGTCTATTAAATACAAATAATTAAATAGGCAAGTTAAAGGATATTTATACAAAACGAATTAGATTTACATTGATGGCCATAGAGCTGCTGTCGCGTGATTGATTGATGTGACGTTCACACTATCGGAAGGTCGTGAATTCGAATCCTGACTTACCCGACGTGGAGTAACTAAAGGTGTCTGAGCACACGTTGAATAAATCGCTGTCGCAATGTCCTCCAAGTGCAATGATTCATTCGGAAGACAGGTCAAGTATTGGGGGATTTTTGTTTGGTTGCTGCTTCTGAAGTCCGAAACCCCCCCCAAAACATCTTTCCTCTAACTTATAGAATCCAGTTTTGGGGATGGTACAGGGAAGGTTGGTGGTGCATACACACATTCACTGATGGCTGATAAAAAATTATAAAGCAAGGAGGCGACATTAAAACTTACACACTGAATTTTAAAGACAAGTAGAAAATGTGTGGTACAATCTTTTGAAAACATTCGTATAAAATATAAGCGGTAGTACCAACATCCATACTATGTTGCACTAAAGAATCTGTACATCAGGTATTTTAAAGACAAACTATATTTGTGTGTGTGTGAACGCTGTTGTCCGCTGTAAAAAAATTAATTTTTAGCAACACATTTCTGATTTCGGTAGAAATCGACTAGTAGCCCACCAAGATTGAGGTTTCCCGTAGACAGAAATCGACTTGTAGCCCACCAAGACTGCGGTTTCCCATAGATAGAAATCGAATTGTAGCCCACCAAGTTTGTGGTTTCCCGTAGATAGAAATCGACTTGTAGCCCACCAAGATAGCGGTTTCCCGTAGATAGAAATCGACTTGTAGCCCACCAAGCTTGCGGTTTCCCGTAGACATAAATCGACTTGTAACCCATCAAGATTGCGGTTTCCCGTAGATAGAAATCGACTTGTAGCCCACCGAGATTGCGGTTTCCCGTAGACTTAAATTGACTTGTAGCCCAACAAGATTGCGGTTTCTCGTAGATAGAAATCGACTTGTAGTTTACCAAGATTGCGGTTTCCCGTAGACTTAAATCGACTTGTAGCCCACCAAGATAGCGGTTTCCCGTAGATAGAAATCGACTTGTAGCCCACCAAGCTTGTGGTTTCCCGTAGACATAAATCGACTTGTAACCCACCAAGATTGCGGTTTCCCGTAGATAGAAATCGACTTGTAGCCCACCAAGATTGCGGTTTCCCGTAGATAGAAATCGACTTGTAGTCCACCAAGATTGAGGTTTCCCGTAGACTTAAATTGACTTGCAGCCCACCAAGATTGCGGTTTCCCGTAGATAGAAATCGACTTGTAGCCCACCAAGATTGCGGTTTCCCGTAGATAGAAATCGACTTGTAGCCCACCAAGATTGCGGTTTTCCGTAGACTTAAATTGACTTGTAGCCCACCAAGATTGCGGTTTCCCGTAGACTTAAATCGACTTGTAGCCCACCAAGATTGCGGTTTCCCGTAGACTTAAATTGACTTGTAGCCCACCAAGATTGCGGTTTCCCGTAGATAGAAATCGACTTGTAACCCACCGAGATTGCGGTTTCCCGTAGACTTAAATCGACTTGTAGCCCACCAAGCTTGCGGTTTCCCGTACACTTAAATTGACTTGTAGCCCACCAAGATTGCGGTTTCCGTAGATAGAAATCGACTTGTAGCCCACCGAGATTGCGGTTTCCCGTAGACTTAAATTGACTTGTAGCCCACCAAGATTGCGGTTTCCCGTAGATAGAAATCATCTTGTAGCCCTCCAAGATTGCGGTTTCCCGTAGACTTAAATTGACTTGTAGCCCATCAAATTTGCGGTTTCCTGACTTACAATATTGTTCTTCATTTCCGTCAAGATCTAATGACTGGCTGAAAAATGCGGAATGGATGACTGGAATATTTTAAATGATATATACGGAGCGCCATGCTGGATATCCCTGGCCCACTGTCGTGTTAGATTTCCAAGCCAAGAAATGGCGTCATTTTCAAGACAACAAGTGTCTGCACCAACAGTCTGCAGTGTTGCCAGCTAGACTGCCGTGGATACCACTGCCTTACACGCTGTATCACCAACAGGAGCCTCTTCGGTGATGTGACGTAGAAAGGGCTTGATATCGTGTTTTCAGCCGAATTCCGTTTTTGTTTACAATAACATGATGATAGAATCAATTTTAAGGGGTGTGGTTCGGGGCGTTGCCAACGTGCTGTGATATATCATAGATCAAGTATCGATTATATCTTGTTGTTACTTACAGCGCTTCGAGCAATGTTCGTTGTGTTAAAGCTCGGTGCTTGCCAATTCATTGTATCCTGCAAATCACTGTTTCAGCGGATCCACACTGACATGTTGCTGAAGAGGTCACCCAACCCCATTCGCGAAGGCTGTTGAAGTGAGGCATCGTGCTAGCACTCCAGTATCTTTTTAATTCAATACTTTGGTTTATAAAGAATACCAGAGATCAGTCATCTGGGCATTTATTGTTCTTGGTTCGTATGATTTCACAGTTCAACTTTACGAAAATTCTGTAGCGAAAAAAACAGAGTGTTTCGATCAAACTTAAGATATGTTGGCTACATACATCAGCTTTCAATAATATCGACGGTTTTATTATTTTGATACATGGCTGTGTCGGAATGATTTATCGGACATTGCCATGTATCAAAGGACAGTAACAAATAAATGCGTGTGAAACTGATCATTAGAATCAGCAACCCATGACTGATTCTAAGGCATTCCGCAAATTCGTAGATGATCGCATGAGACTTGTCTCGCAAGATGCTCAGAGCTTCTTGCGAGAATCGCATCAGACCAAATGACGTCATTGAGGTCTTAGTGACGTCAGAAAAGGGGTGGAGCGCGAGACGTTTCTAGATTTCGAGCAGGTTCGAAATATCTGGCAACTTTCCGCGAGACAGCGCTCTCATTGGTTTAAAATTCCATGACGTCAGATACAACGTTTTAGCTACGTCACACTAAGACATCGAGGAGATCACATTTGTCTACTATAAGACTGCGTCTCAATCGGATTGTCTGCCGAATATGCGGCCTGCCTAACAGTCGCTGTTTATAAACTATTCATTTACATTCACCCTCTGGTGACAGTTTTACGTTTCTTCCACAACTTTCAAAAACATGTACATATATTTCTCAATTTGAGTTTATTTTATTAACTTCTAATCTACTAAAAATAAGAGCTAACGATTCAAATGATCATCGTGAGTTGTTCTAGAACTCTCTCAGAAAAAATAAACAGCACTAGAATTCCACCAGGAATTTCGAAGTAAATATCCAAAAGTGATTATTGATAATCAGCATTAGATAACATTCGAACGATAACGAATAAAGATTATTTTGAAACTTTTATAAAGGATTGTGTGAACAGGATCTCTGTTGACGATGTTGGGACCATCCATAAAAAAGCTGAACCAGGTCGAAGGAGGAATCGTGTCACGTGTCCTCCCTCCTTAGAACAAAAGACCCTTTTCGGTGCCTCACGAAATCCCTATTTGCATGGAGATATTGACGGCTGGTATATTCACGAGACAATGTGGGGCGTAATTGGGACACAGGTGTCTTTCGCAAATACATACATCATCCCTCATTTCGTCTGCACGAAAATGGCGTTTAAATCCATTTAACAGAAAGTGTAAATATTGATAAGCTGCTGCACCACGCTTTTCTTTAGCAAACAAGAACATCCCTGTAATGAGAAAGAATAACCTGTAGTTCTTTAAATAAAGCTCAAACGTTGGCAAAATATAATAATCTGTATTCATAACTGTTTCAATAAGTAATTCAAATATGATTTTATGCTGATAAATGACGTCACACTTATACATTGTAAAAATATTTAAATATATATTTCATTTAATACTGATTCATTCATTCACTGTCGTGTGTCAGCTAGGCTAGCAACATGGGGTGCGCTGCTCCACTTTTTCAACTGAACCATATTTGGTATGGAGTCCGACTTCCTCAGTACACACATGCCATAGAGACCCGTTTATAGGGTAGGCAACCATTCACACCTCATTCATACAAGGAAAGGACAAAGACAGGATAGATAAAGTACATCGATGTCCGAACCGGGATTCAAACCCAGGACCTCCTTATCCTACAGGCACGCTGACCACTAGACAAGTTGGTCGGCATTTAATACTGATCAAATTATTCAATAAATATATTTTAATTTAATGTTAAAATATATTTCACTGAGATTTTTCTTTAACAATATTAATGAGCTATTAATGCAATCATCACAAAAAAATTGCTCATGTAGTTTTAAAAATAAGAAATTGATTTCTAAAATTATTTTTCTAGATAAAAGGAAACTTCGTTCCAAATTCCTTTTCTTTTTTTAATATTTTTCCTGATTTTCGAATGGTTTTTTTTTGTTTTCTAAAGCGAAGAAATGAAAAGTCGGAATAATCTACGAATTCTAATATTCCAATGTTTAGGCATAATATGGTCATGGCGTGTTTAACTGTTACCTGAAATCTCCTATTTGTCATTTTATATAATCATTCATATGATATAGATCATTTTGATCACCATAAAATCATTTTATAATCGATAATATTTGATAAACATTTATTCTGGATACTTTGTCGGTCTGATCCATATACTTTATTCTAAAAATGTCCTAGTTTGAGAAAATTTACATACTCAAAAACGTTCATTTGCACGAGCAGTCTATTCGAATAATGATACTTTCTCGGAATTTTAAATAGTTCCCTTGAGCAAACTTGAAACTGTTAACAACCAACGTGACTCCTTCGATTATCCCACATTTATTCCGAAGTCATTAAATTGAATAGTCAGACCAATCTTTATTTGAGTCATTATTTTACAATTTCAAATTCCTTTGTACTAGAGCGAAATTTCATGTTTCACATAATGTTGTGAATCTCAATGGCTTCTTTCAACATGAGAACTTAGAATACTCTAAATAAAAAAAAAAAAAATAAAATTTCAGCCAATTATGCTTGATTCCAGTCAAAGATTGATGCCACACAAGCATTACAAATATCTTGAATTACGATAAGAGAATATCTAAAGTAATCGAGATAATTCAAAGTGGCAGACATTATAACAGAAACCGCAATATTTTATTCACCAAAATACGCGATTAATATCATCACCATTTTTTCTACTAGCTTTTCTTTTCATTGTATTTATGCAACACGAATTTAGCACGCGAGAGTGGTTTTTCTGATTAGTCATCTAAGAAAATGAAGAATTACTCGGTAATATGAAATAAAATGAAAAATCTGAATATGCGATAATAAAACAAGTAAGTTTATTAAAATTAAAATTGCCGTAAAATAGAAAAAAAAGAAAAACAAAAGAATTAAAAATCAGGATTTATATTTAAAAAAAATTTATACTCACAAATTTACACGTTTAAAATATTTAAAGAAAATTTGAATGGTTATATCATGGATTATTTCTTTGAAAAACTCAGTGATAGACATCAATATTTTTAGTAAAATTAAGAAACTTTGGTACTTTTCCGTTTCGCCGGCGCAGGCGATAAAGTCGCCAAAAATGATGCAACTGGCGCTAGAGGGAACATCCCCGCTGGTAACCTTTTACTGCTACGTTTCCAAAACATGTGACGGCCTTTTACTCTCAACGACTTTATTTCCACTCTTTTTTTTTACATTTCATAATTTTATGCTAATTTGCTATCCATACAAATTTAATAATTTCATAAAATTTCTCTAGAAAAAATCGGATTTTAAATATATATCTTAAAAAATAATAATCATAACAAATTCACATAAAAATATTTTAAAAAAAAGTAAGATTTTGAAATATGCATCACCCGATAAATTGTAATCTAATATTATAAGTAAATAAATGGAGGCTCTGGCACCCATCATTCCACGCATAGCGTGAACACGAGAACAACAATTAAATAAATAAATTTAACAATTTTTATGTAAAACAACATTATTTAAAATTTGTTATGTGTATATTGTGTGTTGTCGCCAATTGGCGACTTCATTTTTCGCTTGGCGAGATTTGCGCCGGCGAAACGGAAAAGTACCCAAACTTTTTATTTTAAACATGTTATATCGAAAGCATTGCAGCTAAATGTATATTTCAAAAATGATGCGAGAAATAGATCAGTGTGAAGTATATGATTCTTTATTTATTTAAATCAAAATATTTTAATTAAATATGCTAAAAAATCACAGTTTGCTAAAATATTTTTTTAATATAA
Organism: Latrodectus hesperus; assembly: GCA_037975125.1. Classification (NCBI taxonomy): domain Eukaryota; kingdom Metazoa; phylum Arthropoda; class Arachnida; order Araneae; family Theridiidae; genus Latrodectus; species Latrodectus hesperus. The sequence goes on along the minus strand of JAJQOW010000665.1, from coordinate 68,144 downwards.
TGAGTACAAATAATTACTTTATGTATCGTATAAGTGAAAGTAAAATGCATAAATATTTCATACAATTGAATATTTTTAAGAGGCTGAATTTTTCGCATGCCTCTTGATGTATTAAATTATGGAAATGTTACCCAAAAATGTAAATGTAGTTAAAACATAAGATCCTAAACTCTCATCTTCACATCATTATTGTTTATAGAATGCATGCAGCAATGGAAACAGGACCTTCGTGATGCCATTCCTTTCATTTTTTTTATTACTTCTAACTCAAGATGTTTCAGCAAAAGGAATGATTGTCATGATGATGTATGGCAAAAGAAAGGAAACACTCACTTATTCTAATCCCCAAGGTGGTCAGGGCTATTGTCTGCACCTGAAATTATATATCAGGTCCGTGGCACGTAATGTGGACATGCTTCAGATGAAATGGCTTAACTCTTGGCTCTGAACTTCCGTCTTTTCTAGAAAGCATCCTCTGCAAGAAGTCGAGGTTATTTTAAGGGAAACCGAAGTTATTTCTCGTCGTGAAGTGCGAAACCAGAGCGTAGCTTTCTCGGGCTCAGAAAATTATTATTTTTATGATGAAAATTGAATAGGTGACCTTTAAATATGAGAACTGTGGAAAATCAATTTGGGGATTACAAAATTTCAGTGACGTCATACTAATGTTGTTCATTTCACCAAGCGATTATTAATTGTATTTAGCGTGGAGTGAAGCCTTAATTTTTATTTCCTAAAATATCGTCTGCATAGTGAAAGAGTTTTATATGCAATATAAATACCAATTTGAAATAAGTAGTCATCAATATTAATTTAAAAAATGTAGTTTATCGATGTGAAATTATGTAATATGCTTAATTATGCTTTAAAATAAAAAGGTAATTATTTACTAAACAGTGTTAATAGATTTGCAAAATAATAAATTTATTTTTAATAAAAATATTAAAACATTCTAAGAATTGTGAAACATAATATCAAACAGTAACCATAAATTATGTCAAGAATTTATAACATTTGTCTTTCATCAAAATCAAAATGCTTTCTGATTCTGATAGTTAATGACTAAATTTCATTAAAAGATGTACATAAAATCATTTGATAAGTATAACATTGTAAAAATTTTATATATATATATATATATATATATATATATATATATATATATATATATATATATATATATATATATATATATATATATATATATATATATATATATATATATATATATATATATATATAAAGATTAATAAATATAATAACTATATATTATTGTAATTTTTTGTTAAAATTTTTTAGCTTAATGAAAGAGAATTTTGTCACAATACAAAAAATATTGTTGTACATAAATATATGGCAAATATTATTTTTTTATCAAATGGCGGGTACACAAGGGTGACTGAACCCTATGCCACAACAAGGCCAGAAACTGCTACTCATTTATCGTTACCCAGCGAGCACCTGTGAACCAAGTCACGAAGGCGACTCGCGCGCCATACCACCACAAACCCGTTTATAGGGCGGACCACATTCATACAACATCACAGAAGAAAGGACAGAGAAGGAAAGAAACATCCATGCCCGAACCGGGATTCGAACCCGGGACCAACAGCTCAGTAGTCAGGAATGCTAACCCTTCAGCCAATCGGTCGACATGACAAATATTATAAGTTAGTTAAATCTTGCTGTATGTTAGGTGCAAAAATTTGCTTTTTATTCTATACTACTTTATTCTAGGAACCAATTTTAAAAAAATAATTTAAAATCTATTGTATTCTGAAATGAATCGTAATTGCTCTTATTCAGTAACCAACTTACTTTAAATTTTTTAAATTCTTTTTTTAACATTATTTTTTATTTACAAGAAACAGCACACTGCATATTATATCACACTTTCCCAACAAAAGTGATTTTTTTAGAATAAAATAGAAATAATTGTGAGGAAAGCGTGAAGCTGTGTGTCGCGGTAAGTGATTTTCAGCATTCAGTTTCTCATTTGCGTGCTTTCTCTGGAATCTGAAATCCATTCCAATCCGATTAAATAGAGATTTGGCTGAAATTAGCTGAATTATGGAAGACTCAAATATCTCTTTTATCTCTAAAAGGATGGTACTTATCTTCAATGATTGAAACGAAGCAAAATCACCTTTTATCGTAAAGTATACAGCATGGTACAGTTAGCAACATTAAATCTTGTAGGTGTCTTTTTAGCCTCTTCCTGAATTTGACTGTAATTATAATGCCATGGTGGGAAGAGTTTTTTTATTTGATGTCCTCAATCTTGATTTATCATTGATTTGTGAATTAAAAAGAGAAAATTATTTATCTTGAGTAAATTACGAGATGAATACACCGTATTTGGCAAAGTATTTATGCACATATTTGAAGGATAGTACTTTATTATTTATTATTATAACGAATTTGTTGTATTTTGAATATAAAGTAATGTTTTACTTGCCAAAATTTCGATATCAATAAAAGAGATTTTGGATACTCTGAAGTTTTAACAGTAACACTTTTTTTGTACCTTTTGAACAAATTCAATTTTTTTTTCATAAATGACAAATGAATGAAATTTCATTTTTTTTACTAATTTCCATGCTTTTTAGTATACAATAAGCGGAGTTTAATAACTTTCCCTGTTCCATACGCAATCACACGAAGCTTCTTCGCTATGTTACGGCTGTGTCGATATTATTTTTGAGCTACTACATACATTAAAGTAAACTGAACAATTGTACACTTAAAAGTAGTTGACAAAAATGACAAAGCTTAAATGAACGCAGCTGTCATCATTGAGGGCAGCGCATGGGCAAATGCAACAAAGCACCCCGTTTTTCACACCGATTTTCAGAGGAAAAAATAATGTATATATATATATATATTATATATATTTATATATATATGTATGTATATATATATGTATATATGCATGTATGTATATATATATATATATATATGCATGTATGTATATATATATATGTATATATATATATATATATATACATATATATACATATATATACATATATATATACATATATATATACATATATATACATATATATATATGCATGTATGTATATATATATATATATATATATGTATGTATATATATATGTATATATGCATGTATGTATATATATATATGTATATATATATATATATATATATATATATATATATATATATATATATATATATATATATATATATATATATATATATATATATATATATATATATATATATATATATATATATATATATATATATATATATATATATATATATATATATATATATATATATATATATATATATATATATACATATATATACATATATATATATATATATATATATATATATATATATATATATATATATATATATATATATATATATATATATATATATATATATATATATACATATATATATATACATATATATATATATATATATATATATATATATATATATATATATATATATATATATATATATATATATATACATATATATATATATATATATATATATATATATATATGTATATAAATATATATATATATATATATATATATATATATATATATATATATATATATATATATATATATATATATATATATATATATATATATATATATATATATATATATATATATATATATATATATATATATATATATATATACATATATATACATATATATACATATATATATATATATATATATATATATATATATATATATATATATATATATACAATTTTTTCAATTATGCCACCTTAACACGGTACTCTTATAACACGTTTTCATATGACGTCATTTCATGTCCCTCGTATAACACGTGTTTCCCCCCTATAACGCGTTGATTCCCCCTTCATATTTCTATACTGCAAAGTTTATAATGATGTGTACAGTTCACAATCGTTCACAATCCATTTCGCGTAAGTTTGCACATTGTGCCGATTGTGTTCTTATTAAATTAAATATATTATTGACATTTGAACATTTTGTTAAAAAAAAAAAAAAAGTCGCGATGGACCGTTATTTTAGTAACGAAATATTACTACAACGAGTAAACATGCTATGAAACTGTTTTTGGAGTTATTTGATTTACTTGAAATTTTTTATTAGTTACATGCGTATAAGTTTTTTTTTTTATTAAAAATGTTCATAATTTGAGTTTAATAAAACGCTCGTATCGTTCATAGCATAGTTTTTCCTTAATATTCTATTTAAACCCCTTTTAAAGAGAATTGTTAAAAGGGAATCATTGGTACAGAACCTGTTATATGAGTTCATACAATCGCGTTTTACGACAATACTCGTACAACGATTTCTCCTTCAACACGGAACTAATACACCATTCATGCATAGCGGGGGAGGCGAGCCCCTAACTGTACCTTTAACTGTTAACGGATTTGAAGTACTTGCCCACCACAAAGGAACTAATATACCATGTTATAGGGGGGATCACTGTATATACGAAATCCAAAAAGATTGCCCAACACTCGGTAAACTTTCCGCCATTTTGAGCAGTGGCTGAGATTGAACCCAGGACCTTTCCCTCTGAAGAAGGTTGTTGTGACTTAGCATATAAATAGTTGTTGCCGCAGCATACTTCCACAGTCAGACTCTAGCAGCTGGTTGGGAGTCTTCGTCATTCAGAAGACCCTCTAATACTTTCCCTGCCACCCCCAGAGGTATCATTACATTGCGACCTACTGAAGGGGACTCTCATTTCACTAGAGAAGCAATGACTGCTCTAAATGAATAGCGTAATTAAAACTTCACTGTTAATAACGCTGTTGACTTAAAGCATCGCTATTCTGATTTGTCTCACCGCGGACGCGCAAGGGATATGACATTATTTTCTGCTGGATCCCAAATCATGTAGGTCTCGATGGCAATGAGAGGGCTGATGCAGCTGCTAAATCTGCATCCGGCCCATCCATTCCTTTGTTGGATGTGAGAAAGTGTGTTAAAAATTTACTCAAGATCTTTGGCAGGAGTCTTGGAACATGCAGGTCAGTAATAACTTGCGTGCCATATTTTCATACATCACCATATTCACAGTGTTACCGTTACGAAGTGCTGATGTTCGTCTGAATCGCCTTCGTATCGGACACACACGTTTCATACTATATATATATATATATATATATATATATATATATATATATATATATATATATATATATATATATATATATATATATATATATATATATATATATATATATCTGTACTTTACAGTGCCAAAATATCTCCTGTAAATAACCGTGAAAAGTCTTTAAAAAAATTAAATTCTCCTGCATACGTCGACTAATATATGAGAGAATAATTAAAATGATCAAATATTATACAATATCTGAAGATGAAAGTAAAAACGAATTGGCTTAATCCTAGTATCCGTAACGTGATGGATTTGGTGACATTAAGATTCGGATTGTACGTATATGTATTGCCATTTTGAGATTTATGATTCGCATGTTCGCGTGCGTTGAATGAATCCCATGAATTTCGCGGTTGGCGACATTTTTTAAGAACGCGCCAAATGCGTTACGAATATTAGGATTTTACCAACAAATCTATTGTCTGGGTGTGAAATACGCAAAAAAAAAAGAGTTTTAACTGATGTTGCATATAAAGTATGTACACCTTAATCTCAATTTCAGCGTCTGATGGAATCGTTTTTATTGCTCCCTGACGTCGTTCTTTCTTTCTATTTGCAGCAGTCGTTGCCACCAGCAGCAGCAGCAGCAGCCGAAGACGCAAGCCATGTCCAACGCATATCATAACGCAGGCGATGATTGCGCCATCAATGAACTCCTTGAGGGTCGGATGGATCTGGACGTCATCCTGCCGGACGGAAAGAAAGTCCGGCTCACGGTCGAAAGGAGGTAACGCCATCACCAAATGTTTCAGCAGAGTAACAATGTCATAATTTAGCTTAAATAAAAAGGTATCAGGTGCAAGGTTTCAGGTTCGATTCTGGACACTGCTAAAAGATATTTAATAATTCTCTTATCCCTTTGCAGTCATCTTTTGCAGCACTCGAGATCTAAATCGAATGATGCATATAGACTTAAATGTATTCCAAACCATCACTTAGTCAGGTCGCAAGCTCGGTAGACAATCCGATTGAGACTCCGTCTTATAGTAGACAAATGTGATTTCCTCGATGTCTTTGTGTGACGTAGCTAAAACGTTGTATCTGGCGTCATGGAATTTTAAACCAATGAGAGCGCTGTCTCGCGGAAAGTTGCCAGATATTTCGAACCTGCTCGAAATCCAGAAACGTCTCGCGCTCCACCCCTTTTCTAACGTAACTAAGACCTCAATGACGTCATTTGGTCTGGTGCGATTCTCGCGAGACGTTCCGTGCATCTCGCGAGACAAGTCTCATGCGATCATCTACGAATTTGCGGACTGCCTTAGATACAAATTTAAGGTGTCTTGAACTTCCGAATCGTTAATCTGAAGGCTACATTTCTAAGGATGCAGATACAACGCAGCATAACTATTATATGTTTGGCGTATTTCTTGCTCTGCGTTAAGGAAGAATTGTCAGTACATTTTAACAATTAAATGTCGTTTCCGTGATATTAGAATCAAAAAGATATCTCCCCCTTTCGAAAAGGGACTCGAACATATAAATAGTTTTCTCAATCTCAATGAGCAGTTCATTCATCTAATAATTCGGCAAAGCACTTTTGTAAATGATATACTCTTATGATATTAGCTTCCTTCCTGCAAAATAATGTTCGTGGTTGTCACTACTTAATTATTTTTTGCACACTCTAAGAGTTAGTTCCATTACAGCTTGCAATTTTTAAATTAGATTTTAAACTGCCGAAGAGATCTATCCGGTCTCCGAATCGAACCTACTAAGTCGAAATAAAATAAGAATTACAATAAGTTTAAATAAAATATTAATTATATTTTGATTATATAAAAGAAACGTATATTTTATGTAATTTTTATAGTTTTTAATATTATTAATTATTTTAGTATAAAAGAATTTTAATCTCAATTTATATTGTGAAATATATATTTTTTATGATAAAATTATTTACAGAGATTTTATACAGTTTTTAGTACATTTCCGGCCTATTCCTAAACTGTATTTGATTATATGCCTTTTATAAATAATATTTCTTCTTTATTTCTTTTTAAAAAAATTTATTTCTTTAATTTCCATTTTATTATTTACATTTGAATTCTACCTAATTTAGGTGATCATTTATAAATCAGTTAAATTTTCCCACTGAAATATCAATTTAATAATTAAGAAATGATAGTTTTCCTAATTATTTTTTATGACAAATGTTTTAATTTTATTATATGCAAACACTTTTGGAAAACAATTTTCCAGCTTCATTTTTTATGAATACTTTACTCACATCTTGCCTTTCTTACGAATACTTTACTCACACCTTCCCTTTTTATGAATGCTTTACTCGCCTTCCATTTATTTGAATGCTTTACTCAGCTTTCCTTTTAATGAATTCTGTACTCGCCTTCCCTTTATTTGACTGCTTTACTCACACCTTCCCTTTATTCGAATGCTTTACTCGCCTTCCCTTTATTTGAATGCTTTACTTGCCTTCCCTTTATTTGAATGCTTTAGTCATACCTTCCCTTTATTTGAATGCTTTACTCACACCTTCCCTTTATTTGAATGCTTTACTCGCCTTCCCTTTATTTGAATGCTTTACTTGCCTTCCCTTTATTTGAATGCTTTAGTCATACCTTCCCTTTATTTGAATGCTTTACTCATTTTCCCTTTTTATGAATGCTTTACTCTTCTTCCCTTTATTTGAATGCTTTACTCATCTTCCTTTTTTATGAATGCTTTATTCACCTTCCCTTTATTTGAATGCTTTACTCACCTTCCCTTTCAATAAATTTTAACTCAAAACAATCTTTTCTAGCTGGAATTTTAAAAACGCTCATATCTGTTGTATGTGTGTGTTATGAAAAAACATTTCTTGATCATTTCTAAGCTGAGTTTGAATATCTGTCCTGTTCTTTCAGTCTTAATGCACTTGAATTTTTTGAATTACCCGTTGTACCAATGATACTTACAGGACCCCTATGATGGACCTCCTGGTACAAGCTGCCTCGGCCACCAAAATCAGTCCCGGTGCCCATGTCATACACGTGTTCGGCGAGAATGGCAAAGGCAGCGGCACCCTCCCCTACAAGCCGAGCACCCCCATCGGCTCTCTGGACACCAACACCATCTGCATCGTCCCCAAGAAGGATGTCCAGGAGTCCACCCTGAAGAGGAACTCCCGAGTCGCCAACAGACCTTTTGAGGTATCCCTGTTCTTGTTACCGGTGATACCGCTTGTTAAAGACCCTATGTATTAAAATGTGTAACGTGTTACTTTTTAATTGTTATTATACTCTGTTATTTATATCGCTATTTCTACAGTATATAATTCAAGGTTAGCATAAATGGTTTACTCGTTTTGAATAGAAACTATATTTTCAAATGTATTATCGAAAAAATCGCCACATATTCACAAAGTTCGTATCGGGTATTGTGTTAAAACAGCTTTATAAATACCGGTTTATAATATATACCGGTTAAAACTGGTTAATTCCTTGGGAGTTTCGAAAAACCTCGAGAGTTTTGAAATGTTTGAAAATTTTTTTATTAGACACACTTTTCTTAAAATAAATGAAAGTCCACTTATATTATGATTTCTACTACTAATAACGTTAAGAAAAAAGTTTTCCAGGAAAAGAAAACAATTTTCCGTCAATGAGCAATTTAGCAAAAATTCAAAAATTAATTTTGAGAAAGTAATTTTTTTCTTCTATACACGTATTTATGAATTTATGAGGACACAGAAACATGTAAATATAATATTTGCTGTAACACTGTCTCGAGAAACATATTTTGATATTTTCTACTAAATATTAATTCTTTATTTTTCTTATTTTGAAAGACATTTTTGTTTCTATCAGTACTAAATTAATTAACTTCTTTACTAGAAGACAGAACAGACCTTTCTTTTTGCATATTTATATATTTTATTTTATTTCTCTTTATTTATATACTAAGGCAAAACACTGCAGTAAACGAAAGATGATTGGATTGGAGGAATTTTTCTTCTTCATTGGCCTGAAAGCCCAGGGTGGGCCTTTGCTTTCCTCAGAAGTGCATACCAGGGCCCCCTATTTTTGGATAAGATCATCCAGTTTATCACTTTTAGAGTTTTTAGGTCATTTTCAAGGCAGTCACGCCATCGGAGTTTCGGTCGTCCTCTTCTTCTTGTGCCAATGGGGCGAGCCAAAAAAAATTGGAGGAATTAATTCCCTCAAAATTCCCGGTTAATTCCCAAAATTCTCGAGTAAATTCCCATGGTTCGAAATTCTCGGAATCTCTCATTGTGTATGCAGGGGGGAGGGGCACAGAACGAGTTCATTACCTTTCCGATCAGGTGAAGCAATACGAAGGACGATAATGACGCGGAAGCAAGAAAAAAGCCTTTGAATACGCGGCTTATTCACATGTTATGACTTTCAGAAGCCACCCACCCTGTCGAGTGGTCAGCATGCTCAACTGCGGATAGGGAGATCCTGGGTTTGAATCTCGGTTCGGGCATGCATGTACTTTCTCCCTCTTGTCTTTGTCCCTTCCTTGTATGAATAGGTTGTGAAGGGTTACCTACCCTATAAACGGGTTCCTATGGCATGTGTGCACTAAAGAAGTCGGACTCCACACCAAAATAAGGTTCAGTTGGAAAAGGGGTGGAACGCACTCCATAATGCCAGTCTAGCTTGCACACAAGACGACAACAACAACATGGCTGTACAGATGGTTTTCTGAAGAAAATATGAAGAAGGAGCGAAATACAAACGAAGTATTTAGTGTTAATATCGGCCATTCAAGGACACTAGTTGCAACTTTAAAATGTAGGATACATTATCGTCTGGGCGTTACCAAAGACACACAGGGCCACGGTGGCTTGGTTGGTTAGGACATCGTTCTCATGATCGGAAAGCAGTGTGTTTGAATCCCGGATTAACTGAAGATCCATCGTGTTCACAATTGGTGGCGGAGGCACGTTTAAAATAGGAGTGGTCGCAATGTCCTCCAAGTGAAATGATACCTATGGAGGGGGCAGGCCAAGTATCGAGAGTCTTTTGCTAGGTCCCTGCTTCAAAGTCACGAAGACTCCAGCCAGCTGCTTCTGTCTAACTCAGTGTTTCCCAAACTTTTTTGTGCCATGCCCCGCTTAAAGCTTTCTAAAATTCTTATGCCCCCCTTTGTAACAGAAACATAAATTTTAAAATATTGAATTATTAACTTAAGACACTTAAATGATAGGTTTTAAGGAAGAAATCACTAGGAAATTGTTGACGAAACACAGTTTTACTTAAGATATATCATGAAGAACTAAAAATCAAAATCGAAATCATTTTAATATTTTTCTATGAAAATTTAATATCTACATTTAGTGTGATGCTTGAGATTGATGATTCCTGCTCAGAGATTTCATGGTAGCTTCAGTCTCAAGTCTCCCCGTTCAGTTATATGCAGACGATTTTTTATTTATTTTGCCAGTAAATCATTTACATAAATTATTTTGGTTATTTTTGGTTTTTGGACCATTTCAATTATTTTTGGTCTTGTCACATGAATTTATAATATTTAATGGTCGCAATCACTTAAGAATTTGCCTTTTCCTTTCAATTTTGGCACCGAAATCTGGCTTTGCGTTTAAATGGCCCGGAGAAAAGCGGTAAACTCGAGTCGAGTTCATTTTCGATATACATTTCTTAACAATCGAAGCCCGGTGGCTTAGTGGCAGCGTTTCACGTTCCCATGACACAGGTCTGAGGTTCGATCCTCGGGTTGGGCAAGGTTGACTCAGCCTTTCATCCCTTCAGTGGGTCGATTCACTGAGTACCAAGCATGCTTGGGAACTAAACACTGGGGGTCTAACGTTAGGCTGACCACCTAACTGGGACATATGCTTCGCACCCCAGGGCCCTCGGTCATGAAAACAGTTATGGGCACTGTAGGCCTTGTCCCACATGGGCTGTCGTGCCATGGAGTTTAGTTTAGTTTCTTAACAATCAAATTGCCCTCCCCCCTCCCTGTTGGGAAACACTGATCTAGAGCCCTCCTCAGGTGCAGGGAAGCAACCATCAGAGAGACGCGTCGTGAACCTTTGTAAAGAATGCGCACTCTTGGTGAGTTTGTGGTTCTGTTTTTGAATTCACCACGTTAATGCGTGTTATATTTTTGATAATATAGCCTTTTCAAACTGAATTAAAATATTAATTTGTGTTAGCCCTGCACACAGAATCTTAAGTTCTAATTATTCGGAATAAGAACGCTCAGTGAGCACTCCGCCGGTGATGCAAAACTGTTTTCGGAAACGTGTCGAAAGAATAAGATAGACCCACGGGGAGGACTTATGAATCGTGTGAAATGTCCTTCTCTATTATGGCATTCGGTATGTTCAGGTAGAAAGCGGGGGCCCTTGCAGCTCCCCGCTGGAGAGCCGTGGCGAAGAGTCTGAGGAAGACCCCACCCACATATCTGGGGTGTCGTGTCCATAGAAGCAGCAACTGTAACTCCTAGCAACAGACACTCCTCATGTTCAATCAAACTCAGGGTCTTGCTTCCCCTGCAAGACAGAAAATTTCTTTTTCCATCTACCCTGTGTCGCCAAATGAGTGAATTAGCTCCAAATCTGGTAAACCTTCCATTTCTATTCGTCCTCGGGGATGCCGTGGACCTTCTATGTGGAATGCCTCTCGTTTCACTGGGGATTGCGATAAAGCTAGCCTCACAAGAACCTCCGAGTGTTTCACCAAACATACATTTTTAGTCTTGATGATAAAGTTATGAAATATAGCTTCATATGAGCTATATTGAAATATAGCTATGAAATATAGCTTCAAATTTAAGTACCTTCAAAACATTTTCGTAAATTATTGCTAGATCAAAAATTTTAACGAAATTTCTTTTGAGTCTTGTTTTGTATTACCAGAATATCCTTCATAACCAAAGCCTGCACCAATGAAGGTAAACTCCATTTCCAAAACTTGTTTGTGTTAATTTGAAACTACAATAATAGTTGAATAAAATTTAACATAAATTCACAGTCTATTTCCACTAAATGGACTGGGATGCCTTGTGCAGCTGTTACTTTTCCCTTCCCGGAATGAAACCTCAAACAATGGATGACTGTGTGCTTGGTCCAAAGCACAAATATAACCTCACGACTGCTTAATGTAGAAATGAATTATTCTGTTGTGAATAACAGCTGCACAAGGCATCCCAGTTTATTTAGTGGAAATGGACTGGGATGTCTTGTGCAGCTGTTACTTTTCCCTTCACGGAATGAAACCTCAGGACTGACATGGATGAAACCTCAAACAATGGATGACTGAGTGCTCGGTCCAAAGCACAAATATAACCTCACGACTGCTTAAAATAGAAATGAATTATTCTGTTGTGAATAATTCATTAACAGCTGCACAAGGCATCCCAGTCCATTTTGTGGAAATGGAGTGGGATATCTTATGCAGCTGTAACTTTTCCCTTCATGGAATGAAACCTCAGGACTGACATGGATGAAACTTCAAACAATGGATGACTGAGTGTTTGGTCCAAAGTTAAAAAATAACCTCACGATTGCTTAGAGTAGAAATGAATTATTCTGTTGTGAATAATTCATTAACAGCTGCACAAGGCATCCCAGTCCATTTAGTGGTAATGGACTGGGATGCCTTGTGCAGCTGTTACTTTTCCCTTCACGGAATGAAACCTCAGGACTGACATGGATGAAACCTCAAATAATGAACGACTGTGTGCTTGGTCCAAAGTTCAAATACAACCTCACGACTGCTTAAAGTAGAAATGAATTATTCTGTTGTGAATAATTTATTAACAGCTGCACAAGGCATCCCAGTCCATTTAGTGGAAATGGACTGGGATACTTATGCAGCTGTTACTTTTCCCTTCATGGAATGAAACTTCAGGACTGACATGGATGAAACCTCAAACAATGTATGACTGTGTGCTTGGTCCAAAGTTCAAATATAACCTCACGACTGCTTAAAGTAGAAATGAGTTATTCTATTGTGAATATGTGCATAAATTAATTTTTTCTTTTTAAATCTAAGTCAATTAAGAGGCTTGGATAGTTTCGAAATATTTCATAAGAATTATATTTGATTTTTTTAAATGCTATAATTGATTTCTTTTTAATCCACGCAGCCAACGTTCCGCGTGCAGGTGCACCTGCCCAGGAATCAGCTGGCCGTTGTCCGAGTGTCCCCGCGAGTCAAAATCGCTGATCTCCGCAACATGGTCTGCCAGGAGAAGGGTTTGGAGATCGGCAGGTACCAGCTGGTGAGGCCGAGCGACCCCACTCAAGCCCTGTCCGGAGACATGACGCTGGCGGAGTACGGCTCCACGGAGCTCTCCCTCCTCTCCCACGCATGTGAGTTTCCTCTTGACATAAAAGTCATTTCCATCTTCCCCACGACATTTATTCATATTATTTCTTTTATTATTTAGTTCGTTATTTTTTAACATATGTTGTTGTCGTTACTTTTGATAATTGGACAAGCCAAGCTCGCTTTGATTTCGGCTATGCGAATTGAAGTCAGTAGGGTGCGTCTTTCTTTTAATCAGAGCACCATGAAGGTAAAAATACGACTTTGTTCTAATACTCCTCCAATAGATGGCGCCACCAGAATATCCACTCTTTTTTAATTTTAACACTGATCTGAAGAGAGAGGAAAATTTCTCCAGGCCATTGCATCCCTGGTAACTGCTCAACGACCGACCACAGGACTTTCGATTCCACAGGTTGAACGAGCACATGTACTCGGTGGGACTTAGTTTTATATATATATATATATATATATATATATATATATATATATATATATATATATATATATATATATATATATATATATATATATATATATATATATATATATATATATATATTTATATATATACATTACTGGCCATTAAAATTGCTGCACCAAAAAGGAATGCAAAGAACAGAACGATATTTATTGGACACATACATTATAGTGGAAAGAACAAGTGAATAGATTTACAGGAAATTAGGATGTATAGATCTTGAGAAATCAGCACCCAGAGCAGCCACCTCTGGCTGCAATAACAGCATTTATCCGCCTAGGCATGGAGTCAAACAGAGATTGTATGGCATGTACGGGGACCTCAGTCCATGCAGCTTCAACACTATGCCACACTTCATCGACAGTAGTGGATGGTGAGTGATGGCGTGCCAATCGCTCCGCAACCATTGACCACACGTTCTCAATGGGTGACAGATCAGGAGAACGTGCTGGCCAGGGTAACAGTTGAACCTGTTCTGTATCAAGGAAGCTCAGAACAGTAAGGGCAACATGCGGTCGTGCATTATCCTGTTGAAACCAAGCATTAGGGAGGCTTCGAAGATAGGGCAGAGCCACGGGCCTTAACACATCGGTAATGCGAACAAGAGGTTGCTGTTCAAAGTGCCGGTAATGCGAACAAGAGGTGATCGAGACGTGTATCCAATGGCATCCCATACCATCACTCTAGCAGATGGGCCAGAATGGCGATGTCCAATACAAGCTGGCAATGCGCGTTCTCCACGATGCCTCCAAACACGGATGCGGCCATCATGGTCCTGTATAAAGAACCGAGATTCATCTGTAAAGATGACGTGTTGCCATTCCCACGTCCAGGTTCGTCCCTGATCACACCATTGAAGGCGCTCCTGTCTGTGACGCAGCGTCAATGGTAGCCGAAGCGTCAATGTTCGACGCTCAGACAATCCATGCTGCTGCAAACGTCGTCGAACTGTTAGAGCAGAAACTTGTTGCCATACAAATGACTCCATTTCTCGATTCAGGGTTCGTGACGTGGCTGTACGATCCCTTGTGACCATGCGGATAAGATGTCTGTCTTCTCTGCTGTTAGTGATGGGGGTCGCTGAGATCCGGCATGACGTTCCGTATGATTGTCCTGAACACATCGATTCCATATTCTGCTAACAGTCATGGGGTCTCGACCGACGCGAGCAGCAATATTGCGGTACGATAAACCGCAATCCCGGTAGGCTATAATCCTTCCTCGAACAAATTCAGACACGTGCTGATAGGCATTTCTTCTTCTAACACGAGGCATTGCCGAAAACAACGTTGAAATGGAAATGGAGTATGAGAAAACTGCTGTCAAATCTCTGGTTTTATGCACATTGTAGATGTCGCTACTGTCGCCTGCTTTGTATGAAGGCGCTGAAAATCTAATCATTTGCATATCACAGCAAGTTCTACCTGTCATGCAAATTTCACGTGTGTGGTGTGCCGCTTTCCTGGTGTAGCAATTTTAATGGCCAGTAGTATATATATATATATATATATATATATATATATATATATATATATATATATATATATATATATATATATATATATATATATATATATATATATATATATATATGTCCATATAATTAAATCAATTTTATTCTAACTTAACGCACAGCTGATGAACTTGGCACGTTTCTGCAGTATTATAAAACTAACAAGGCATATATGCAAAAGAACACATTATCAATTGATTCCTGTGCGTTCTATTTTCACAATGTGTGATGTTATTTAATTTTCTATTCTTATCTTTCCATTATCTTACCTTTTTCTTGATTTCATAATTAATTTGCTTTGTAATAAGTCAATTATTTAAGCTTCATCAAATTTTTAAAAAAGCTGTTGTCATAATCATGATTAATAAGTGAAGTCTATCTGGTTTAAAATGTATAATATTCTTATTAATGTAAATTTTGAAATTTTATACAATCAGTTGT
This sequence comes from Latrodectus hesperus, assembly GCA_037975125.1. NCBI lineage: Eukaryota > Metazoa > Arthropoda > Arachnida > Araneae > Theridiidae > Latrodectus > Latrodectus hesperus. The sequence goes on along the minus strand of JAJQOW010000665.1, from coordinate 52,255 downwards.
AAGCACAATTCTATAAATCCTTGATTACATTAGCAGCCTTTAATTCATTTTTTGTTTTATTTTTAATATTGGTTATGTTTGGAATTAGAAATTTTGATTTTATAAAATTTTATCAATCTTATTCCTTTTGTGAAATAAAACATTTTTATAACACAGATATAATTACATTAATTTTATACAAATATAAAAAGGTATTTACTATAAGAATTTTATATTGTAATATCTTTTAAAATGAGATCATATTTTCTAAATTCATTTGAAAATATCTTTTAATTTGAAATAACTGTTTTTCTGTGTCAAACTGTAACAGTAAAAATGAACAAAAAATACCTAGATTGATTCATTTTGTTTCCAGTTTCGTATTTAAAATCCATTTTCTTTTGTTATTATGAGAAAAATTTACTATAGTAGTTATAATAGTTATAGACTAATATAGTCCTATTAGTCATATAATACATGTTGCAGTATAATACAATTTAGTGATATTTTTTAGCATAATACATTTAGTTTTTTTGTCATTGTAATAAAAAGAATGTGCGTTTGTGTTAAAATATTTTATGTGTACAAGTTAAAGTAATTTCTTTATAGCTTTCAGCAATGTAAGCAATCTTATTTTCCATTTCAACTGTCATCATTTCTAAGTATTATGTTGAACGTTATAAGTCCATATTTTTCATGTAAGTGGCATAAAATATTTTAAGACTGTAGCGACAGCTATGCAAATACGAATAGAGATTTTATGATTTCCGCATTTTGCTTTACCTGAAATCACTTTGATTTTCTACTGCGGGGAAACCCTAGAAGAGCACCTGTTTGAGGAAACGTCATTCATTCATTTCCATCCTGTACTCTGCAGAAACTGGACACAAAAAGATGGAAATGCTCTTGAAGTCTCTGGAGGTGGATGCCACAGATGCTCACATTCAGAAATCGGATGTTGCCCCAGAGAACTCGACGTCATCAAATGCGTAAAAATCCAAAGAACTAAGTTTGCTGGTTGTGTTGTTAGAATGAAGAAAGAGCGTTCTTCTTCTTTTAAGGTTGGGTTTGTCATTGGCACCTCTGCTTTAATCAGCATTTTGTACCATTAACTCCAAACCCAATGTTTCCTAGTTCCAGTTACTCGGGTCACCCACTTTATTAATAAAGTCCGATAACCCTTTCATGGAGTCTGGGTGTAACTCACTAGTATGGATGATGCCTAAAGAAGTTCATCTAGGGAGGGCAAGGGCTTCGCATTCGTAAATGATATCCTTGGCCGTTTCCTCTTGCGTATGACATTTCCTGCAGATAGGGTCTTGCTGAAACAGTCCCATTGTATGGAGGTGTTTTCTGAAATGGTAGTGCCCAGTTATGAAGCTTACGATTAAACGTATCTTCTGCCTAGAGCATCTTAGAATTTCAGAGGCAATCCTCGCTGTTGATCCACAGATCATTCTGGTCAGATAATATGGTTTGGAGGTCACTTCTACCTCCTGTGAAGGATTCATTGCTGCTTTTTCACTAGATTGCCCCTGAGTTCCCTTATCTTTTTCAGCAAGGTCTACTTCAGAGGCTTCACCTGCAAATGCAGAAAGGTTCGTTGTTTCTTGTGTCTTTTCAGCCACAAGATAACAATTAATATAAGCTCAGGTAATATGACAGTCCACCCAGCATTACCTGAGTTACTGGGCAAGGCAAAAAAGCTCTAGAATTTCACCAGGCAACTAGAGACTCCGTTAAGGCACCATTACCGCGGTGCCAAATAGCCCTAGGCACGGGTCGCATAACACCAGGGTTTACGGGAGCTGGTTCGCGGCCTCTGATTCTATATTCAAGGCTATCCTGCCATTTCTACAGGACATTCGGCTATCCACCACCTGCCGACCGCCTGGTGGCTGCTCAAGCCCCAGGAAGAAAGAGCATTCAACACAGAAAATAGTCTTGGCCGGGACTCTGGAATAAGAGCTCAAGGCCGACCCCATCTCAGATGGACTGGCTGCACAGAAAGGGATCTAAGGCGATAGAGAGGCACTCATAAAGGAACATTCAGAAGTGTTGTCGTGCCACTGAGAATTCATTACTCTAAGCGCAATCATTTTGTGAAACGCTGCATTTAATATATCGCAACGGTTCTTTTAATGTTGCATTTTTTCCAGTCCTTTTTTTAGTTGATTCTCAAAAGGTTGGTTGCATGAATTTAAATCGTGTATGGAGATTTATTTTACATATTTTATCATAGTATTATTTATTAAGGTATATCACATTACTTTTTATATATTTTATCACAGTATTATCGCACTTTATGTTTTTTTTACCCATCTTGTGATATTCTTAGACTTCTTTTTAAAAAAATATATTATTCACATTTGATATAAAAATGCATTTATTTTTAATTAATATATGACATCATAATAATTTGCGATGAAAATAATTACATTAAATTTTATGCGATTTTTTTGGTGCTTTATTAAGATACTTATATAATTATTGCCAACACAAATTGTTTTTTCTTTGCAATAGTATTTTTGCTTAGTATTAGATTTTTTTTTCTTACAATAAAATCATAAAATTTTAATTGCATGACATTTGTCTCTTATATTTTATTATGGTGTTTCTAAAAATATCTTTTGCTAAAAGATTTTTCCTTGGCAACAGATAGTTTCATAAATATTGTTTGATATTATAGATTTTTTTAAACTTTATTTCATTAGTCATATGTGAAAATTGACATCATTTTTTCATACACTTCATAGTGGTTTTCTTTAAGAAAATAGGTGTTGAAAATTTCGTTTTAAACGTTCGATACCTTTCCAACTTTTATTAAATTATTTGTAAGTATGATTATTTGTTAAGATTTCATATTTGAGTGAAATAATAGAATTTCTACTAATCCTTTTAAATATTCCATTAGAATATACATTTATTTCAAGCTCATATTGATTTGATTGCGGTTTAAATTTATTTTAAATATTTTCCCTTAAAGTGCTCTTATTATTAAAATGATCTGTCGTTTATATGCCTAACCACGACCGTTTTAGCATGCAAAATGTACATAGCAACATCAAATAATTGCTTTTATATCGCTCACCGGTAAATGAAATTTCTTTCTGAGTAACTATGTCTTTACTGATTCCATGGTATACAAATATATAATGTTTAACAAAGTACCATCTAAAGGATAAAAGCTTGTTTATCAGGCATCTTAAAATAAATCGCACTGCACTTTGTTGATCCCGTTGTTCATCCACATCAAATAAACAGATCAAACCAAAAATTATGTTGCATCCGTTGAAAATTATGTATCAAAAATTATTTCTATTATCCGTTGTGAACTTTTTAGTCATGATCCCTGTTCAAAACACTTAGACCCCATGTCATTTTAATCAGATTTTTCACTTGAATAAATGTATCAGTGTACTTGGTACACTTTTATTTATTTTTCCATCTGAGTACATGTTTGAGAAGGAAAAGCTAAAATACGAGATTAAATGGTATTAATTCTTGAGCGGTTACGAAACTGATATAACATAGTCGACTTTAATAGGCCGTGATAATTATGCAGAGACAGGTGTAAATTTCTATCCTTAAAAGGTGATAAAAAAATTATTTTTATTTTATTTTGAATGCATTTTTTCTAAAAGCGTTTCTAAAATTAAAATTCGACCACAGAATAAATTAGAATGGACATATTTGATACAATAACTATTAAAAACCAATTCAAAAATTTTTTCTCTGAATCACATTATGACAATCTTCACTGATATTTTTCCTTTTGTTTGCGCAGCTATCGAGTCCAACATCTGCAATTCCACCTCGCACATCCTGCCTTACTTCAAGCGCGGGGAGGAGCAGAGGAAGAAGACGGGAATTCTGCGTCTCCTGGCAGAAGACGCTAACAAGAAGGTAAATAAATACCTCTGTTGTTAGGCAGTCCGCAAATTCGTAGATGATCGCATGAGACTTGTCTCGCGAGATGCACGGAACGTCTCGCGAGAATCACATCAGACCAAATGACGGCATTAAGGTCTTAGTTACGTCAGAAAAGGGGTGGAGCGCGAGACGTTTCTAGATTTCGAACAGGTTCAAAATATCTGGCAACTTTCCGCGAGACAGCGCTCTCATTGGTTTAAATTTCCATGACGTCAGATAAAACGTTGTAGCTACGTCCCACTAAAACATCGAAGCGATCACATTTGTCTACTATAAGACGGCGTCTCAATCCCATTGTCTACCGAGTTTGCGGCCTGCCTTACTTCTTCTCCCAAGATAGGGAGAGTCCTACTTGTTGAAGGAGAATGGTTTTTGTCTTTTCTCAAAAGGCCTCGCCAAATTTCAGTCACCTGAAAAGACCTTGGCGATTCATTTGAAAATCTAAAGTGTGTGACCTTATTCCATACCAGTTCTAACATGAGGGAATAAATGGTTTTAATTAAATTTCATACTGACTGAAAATATTGTAGAAAATTGTAACAGAATTCTCTCCCTAATGAAAATATACAGGGTGATCATAATTAAACTGCAAATTTAAAAACGCTGTAAAAAAAAGAGCCACTGATCAGAAGGACCTGAAATTTCACCAGAATGTACTTCAAGCAGGGGGGTTTTGTTTGGCGTGTGAAAAGAATTAGGAAAAAAGTGGCCAATAGATGGCGCAGCACAAGCGGCTGTAGGTTAATTACATGAATTCTGACATGAACGATAATCAATTGTGGCTGTAAGCTGAACGTTAAACTAGTTGTGCTATTGTAAGTCAGGCAGATGTTGTGGCACTCTTGGTGTAAAGCCCATTCAGAGCGACTAGGTGGTGCCACATCGAATAGGAAAAAATCGGTTTTTAATTGCCCTGCAGCCAAAACCGTAGAAAAAGCCAACAATAATTCAGTTTTTAATTGTCCTTAGTCTTCTTTAAGAAATTTTCAAAATGGTGTCCACCATTTTCTGTTAGGAGGTGTAAACGTAAAACGGTATTTTCCACAGCAGCTTGGAATATATCAGTGCTGATGTTGTTAACGTGCTGAGTAATGCGGCATTTCAAATCCGCTAAGGTGTCTAGTGGAGCACTCTACACAACATTTTACAGAAATCTCCAAAGCCAAAAGTCACAGGGAGTGATCGTGGCGGCCAGGGAGTTGGAAAATGTCGGCTGATAATACGGTCATTTCCGAAATGGCGTTCCATCACCATCGACAATTAATGAGAATTCAAGCTACTCAAACTTTTATACAAGACGTTAATTTGCATATAACTACCTGTGCAGCGCCATCTATAGGCCACTTTTTTCCTAATTATTTTCCCACGCCAAACAAAATCCCCCTATTTGAAGTACATTCTGGTGAAATTTCAGGTCTTTCTGAGCAGTGGTTCTTTTTTTTTACAGCGTTTTTATATTTGCAGTTTAATTATGATCACCCTGTATTTGAAGCTAATTTTTAATGATTTCGTATTACTTTAAATAATAGATTTTGTAAAAATTGATGTTATTTTTTTTTATAAATTCTAATGGTGGGGCAAATACAAGGAATAACACATATAAAACACATGAAAAATCCCAAAATAGACGTGAGACGTAGACAGGACAGGTGAATACAGTACATAAACAAGATGACCGGAGTCATTGTCTCAAATGTTCTCTGGCTTGCCAAAGAAGCGATGATTCAGAGTTGCCACGCTCAGTGCAGCACAGCGCTCAGTGCAGTAAAGCGGTGGAAGTGAGTCCTATTCACGGGTTCTATCAAGTTGCAGAGTGGACTGTCGGGTGAATATAAGATGGCATTGTTCAGCCAGACAGATTGGCCCGTCTGGAGTCGAAACTGTGCCACAACTTGACGGCGTGGACCATCAGGAATAGTAAGAGCTGAAATCGTATAAACAATAATACATTGTATAATGTCGATTCTTTTCGTAACATTACGGGTTGATTTTCTGATTCCCACATACATGTCACTCAGGTGTGCGCCCAGGGGGTCTTCTCTCTATTACGACATGTAAATATTGTTTAATATCTATGGTAGGGAAGTGCTGTCCGTATGCCTTGTTGTCATCTTATATCTGTTGACTCTGCTTCTGAGTTATAAGATTCCAACAGGAATCTTATAACTCAGAAGTAGAGTCAACAGATCTCGAAGATCAACTAAATTCTTCAATTCAAGTAACAAACAAACTAATCACCAGTTTTTCAATTTTCCAATATTACTAGTACTTTGTACATATCTAAATTTCAAGACATGTAAAGAACTAATTGCATTTTATTCCTATAAACTTCTAAATTTCATTAACTATAATCAATTTCTGTTCGTAAATTATGTAAATATTTCACAGCCATCCTTACTTAAATTTATTTAGATCCTGTTAACATTTATTTTCCTGTTTCACTTGATCCTATCCTATTAATTCTATTATTTCAAATTTGTATTCCGAACTGTGATACAGTGGTCTACTGCGTAGATCACTGCAGGCTTGAAATCCCCACCTTTGTGAAGCATTCGTCTCTCAAACAATGTGTCGTGCGTTCTGGAGAGCCTCTTAAGGCTTCCAGATGACAGTTTCCAGCAGGCACCTGGCACTCCGTGCAGGGTGCCCGACATTCTAGACTGAAATAGGGGCACAACCTGATAGCCAATAGGACTAGAACAGGGCATCTTCTTCTCGTTGTCTGTCTGTCAAACGCTGACAGTCGTTGGTTTACAAAGGAACTCAGCGGTTCGACTGTCCCTCTACGCAGTTGTTGCTGTTCCACACTTCCTGTACCTTGTCCTTAGCTGAACTCTACCAGTTATGCAGAAGTAGCCGCGTGAGAATCTTCGTTATTTATAAGCAGAGACCACACAAGCCAAAGGAGCCCCAAAACGTGTCTTTTAGAGACACCATTTCACTTGAAGCTACCATGAACTATGTTGAACGTGTCCTAGAAGCACTGAGTGACACTACGCATCTTCGGTTAAGCCGGGATTTGAATTTCCAAACAAAAGGAGCCCCAAAACTTGTCCGAACACTTTCAGAGACACCATTTCACTTGAAGCTACCATGAACTGTGTTGAACGTGTCCTAGAAGCACTGAGTGAACACTACGCATCTTCGGTTAAGCCGGGATTTGAATTTCCAAACAAAAGGAGCCCCAAAACTTGTCCGGCCACTTTCAGAGACACCATTTCACTTGAAGCTACCATGAACTGTGTTGAACGTGTCCTAGAAGCACTGAGTGAACACTACGCATCTTCGGTTAAGCCGGGATTTGAATTTCCAAACAAAAGGAGCCCCAAAACTTGTCCGAACACTTTCAGAGACACCATTTCACTTGAAGCTACCATGAACTGTGTTGAACGTGTCCTAGAAGCACTGAGTGAACACTACGCATCTTCGGTTAAGCCGGGATTTGAATTTCCAAACAAAAGGAGCCCCAAAACTTGTCCGACACTTTCAGAGACACCATTTCACTTGAAGCTACCATGAACTGTGTTGAACGTGTCCTAGAAGCACTGAGTGAACACTACGCATCTTCGGTTAAGCCGGGATTTGAATTTCCAAACAAAAGGAGCCCCAAAACTTGTCCGAACACTTTCAGAGACACCATTTCACTTGAAGCTACCATGAACTGTGTTGAACGTGTCCTAGAAGCACTGAGTGAACACTACGCATCTTCGGTTAAGCCGGGATTTGAATTTCCAAACAAAAGGAGCCCCAAAACTTGTCCGGCCACTTTCAGAGACACCATTTCACTTGAAGCTACCATGAACTGTGTTGAACGTGTCCTAGAAGCACTGAGTGAACACTACGCATCTTCGGTTAAGCCGGGATTTGAATTTCCAAACAAAAGGAGCCCCAAAACTTGTCCGAACACTTTCAGAGACACCATTTCACTTGAAGCTACCATGAACTGTGTTGAACGTGTCCTAGAAGCACTGAGTGAACACTACGCATCTTCGGTTAAGCCGGGATTTGAATTTCCAAACAAAAGGAGCCCCAAAACTTGTCCGGCCACTTTCAGAGACACCATTTCACTTGAAGCTACCATGAACTGTGTTGAACGTGTCCTAGAAGCACTGAGTGAACACTACGCATCTTCGGTTAAGCCGGGATTTGAATTTCCAAACAAAAGGAGCCCCAAAACTTGTCCGAACACTTTCAGAGACACCATTTCACTTGAAGCTACCATGAACTGTGTTGAACGTGTCCTAGAAGCACTGAGTGAACACTACGCATCTTCGGTTAAGCCGGGATTTGAATTTCCAAACAAAAGGAGCCCCAAAACTTGTCCGGCCACTTTCAGAGACACCATTTCACTTGAAGCTACCATGAACTGTGTTGAACGTGTCCTAGAAGCACTGAGTGAACACTACGCATCTTCGGTTAAGCCGGGATTTGAATTTCCAAACAAAAGGAGCCCCAAAACTTGTCCGAACACTTTCAGAGACACCATTTCACTTGAAGCTACCATGAACTGTGTTGAACGTGTCCTAGAAGCACTGAGTGAACACTACGCATCTTCGGTTAAGCCGGGATTTGAATTTCCAAACAAAAGGAGCCCCAAAACTTGTCCGGCCACTTTCAGAGACACCATTTCACTTGAAGCTACCATGAACTGTGTTGAACGTGTCCTAGAAGCACTGAGTGAACACTACGCATCTTCGGTTAAGCCGGGATTTGAATTTCCAAACAAAAGGAGCCCCAAAACTTGTCCGAACACTTTCAGAGACACCATTTCACTTGAAGCTACCATGAACTGTGTTGAACGTGTCCTAGAAGCACTGAGTGAACACTACGCATCTTCGGTTAAGCCGGGATTTGAATTTCCAAACAAAAGGAGCCCCAAAACTTGTCCGAACACTTTCAGAGACACCATTTCACTTGAAGCTACCATGAACTGTGTTGAACGTGTCCTAGAAGCACTGAGTGAACACTACGCATCTTCGGTTAAGCCGGGATTTGAATTTCCAAACAAAAGGAGCCCCAAAACTTGTCCGAACACTTTCAGAGACACCATTTCACTTGAAGCTACCATGAACTGTGTTGAACGTGTCCTAGAAGCACTGAGTGAACACTACGCATCTTCGGTTAAGCCGGGATTTGAATTTCCAAACAAAAGGAGCCCCAAAACTTGTCCGGCCACTTTCAGAGACACCATTTCACTTGAAGCTACCATGAACTGTGTTGAACGTGTCCTAGAAGCACTGAGTGAACACTACGCATCTTCGGTTAAGCCGGGATTTGAATTTCCAAACAAAAGGAGCCCCAAAACTTGTCCGAACACTTTCAGAGACACCATTTCACTTGAAGCTACCATGAACTGTGTTGAACGTGTCCTAGAAGCACTGAGTGAACACTACGCATCTTCGGTTAAGCCGGGATTTGAATTTCCAAACAAAAGGAGCCCCAAAACTTGTCCGGCCACTTTCAGAGACACCATTTCACTTGAAGCTACCATGAACTGTGTTGAACGTGTCCTAGAAGCACTGAGTGAACACTACGCATCTTCGGTTAAGCCGGGATTTGAATTTCCAAACAAAAGGAGCCCCAAAACTTGTCCGAACACTTTCAGAGACACCATTTCACTTGAAGCTACCATGAACTGTGTTGAACGTGTCCTAGAAGCACTGAGTGAACACTACGCATCTTCGGTTAAGCCGGGATTTGAATTTCCAAACAAAAGGAGCCCCAAAACTTGTCCGAACACTTTCAGAGACACCATTTCACTTGAAGCTACCATGAACTGTGTTGAACGTGTCCTAGAAGCACTGAGTGAACACTACGCATCTTCGGTTAAGCCGGGATTTGAATTTCCAAACAAAAGGAGCCCCAAAACTTGTCCGAACACTTTCAGAGACACCATTTCACTTGAAGCTACCATGAACTGTGTTGAACGTGTCCTAGAAGCACTGAGTGAACACTACGCATCTTCGGTTAAGCCGGGATTTGAATTTCCAAACAAAAGGAGCCCCAAAACTTGTCCGGCCACTTTCAGAGACACCATTTCACTTGAAGCTACCATGAACTGTGTTGAACGTGTCCTAGAAGCACTGAGTGAACACTACGCATCTTCGGTTAAGCCGGGATTTGAATTTCCAAACAAAAGGAGCCCCAAAACTTGTCCGAACACTTTCAGAGACACCATTTCACTTGAAGCTACCATGAACTGTGTTGAACGTGTCCTAGAAGCACTGAGTGAACACTACGCATCTTCGGTTAAGCCGGGATTTGAATTTCCAAACAAAAGGAGCCCCAAAACTTGTCCGGCCACTTTCAGAGACACCATTTCACTTGAAGCTACCATGAACTGTGTTGAACGTGTCCTAGAAGCACTGAGTGAACACTACGCATCTTCGGTTAAGCCGGGATTTGAATTTCCAAACAAAAGGAGCCCCAAAACTTGTCCGGCCACTTTCAGAGACACCATTTCACTTGAAGCTACCATGAACTGTGTTGAACGTGTCCTAGAAGCACTGAGTGAACACTACGCATCTTCGGTTAAGCCGGGATTTGAATTTCCAAACAAAAGGAGCCCCAAAACTTGTCCGGCCACTTTCAGAGACACCATTTCACTTGAAGCTACCATGAACTGTGTTGAACGTGTCCTAGAAGCACTGAGTGAACACTACGCATCTTCGGTTAAGCCGGGATTTGAATTTCCAAACAAAAGGAGCCCCAAAACTTGTCCGAACACTTTCAGAGACACCATTTCACTTGAAGCTACCATGAACTGTGTTGAACGTGTCCTAGAAGCACTGAGTGAACACTACGCATCTTCGGTTAAGCCGGGATTTGAATTTCCAAACAAAAGGAGCCCCAAAACTTGTCCGGCCACTTTCAGAGACACCATTTCACTTGAAGCTACCATGAACTGTGTTGAACGTGTCCTAGAAGCACTGAGTGAACACTACGCATCTTCGGTTAAGCCGGGATTTGAATTTCCAAACAAAAGGAGCCCCAAAACTTGTCCGGCCACTTTCAGAGACACCATTTCACTTGAAGCTACCATGAACTGTGTTGAACGTGTCCTAGAAGCACTGAGTGAACACTACGCATCTTCGGTTAAGCCGGGATTTGAATTTCCAAACAAAAGGAGCCCCAAAACTTGTCCGAACACTTTCAGAGACACCATTTCACTTGAAGCTACCATGAACTGTGTTGAACGTGTCCTAGAAGCACTGAGTGAACACTACGCATCTTCGGTTAAGCCGGGATTTGAATTTCCAAACAAAAGGAGCCCCAAAACTTGTCCGGCCACTTTCAGAGACACCATTTCACTTGAAGCTACCATGAACTGTGTTGAACGTGTCCTAGAAGCACTGAGTGAACACTACGCATCTTCGGTTAAGCCGGGATTTGAATTTCCAAACAAAAGGAGCCCCAAAACTTGTCCGAACACTTTCAGAGACACCATTTCACTTGAAGCTACCATGAACTGTGTTGAACGTGTCCTAGAAGCACTGAGTGAACACTACGCATCTTCGGTTAATCCGGGATTTGAATTTCCAAACAAAAGGAGCCCCAAAACTTGTCCGGCCACTTTCAGAGACACCATTTCACTTGAAGCTACCATGAACTGTGTTGAACGTGTCCTAGAAGCACTGAGTGAACACTACGCATCTTCGGTTAAGCCGGGATTTGAATTTCCAAACAAAAGGAGCCCCAAAACTTGTCCGAACACTTTCAGAGACACCATTTCACTTGAAGCTACCATGAACTGTGTTGAACGTGTCCTAGAAGCACTGAGTGAACACTACGCATCTTCGGTTAAGCCGGGATTTGAATTTCCAAACAAAAGGAGCCCCAAAACTTGTCCGAACACTTTCAGAGACACCATTTCTCTTGAAGCTACCATGAACTGTGTTGAACGTGTCCTAGAAGCACTGAGTGAACACTACGCATCTTCGGTTAAGCCGGGATTTGAATTTCCAAACAAAAGGAGCCCCAAAACTTGTCCGAACACTTTCAGAGACACCATTTCACTTGAAGCTACCATGAACTGTGTTGAACGTGTCCTAGAAGCACTGAGTGAACACTACGCATCTTCGGTTAAGCCGGGATTTGAATTTCCAAACAAAAGGAGCCCCAAAACTTGTCCGAACACTTTCAGAGACACCATTTCACTTGAAGCTACCATGAACTGTGTTGAACGTGTCCTAGAAGCACTGAGTGAACACTACGCATCTTCGGTTAAGCCGGGATTTGAATTTCCAAACAAAAGGAGCCCCAAAACTTGTCCGAACACTTTCAGAGACACCATTTCACTTGAAGCTACCATGAACTGTGTTGAACGTGTCCTAGAAGCACTGAGTGAACACTACGCATCTTCGTTTAAACCGGGATTTGAATTTGCAACTTTATGACAAATACAGCGCCGCCTTAAGCAAACAGACCCCCACGGAAAAAAATTAATCATTCAGAACCATGGTGATTTGATTTGTTCCAGTTATTTGAAGATAAGGATTTCAAAAAGCAACTTAATCGACCTTGTTTGCTAATAGCGACACCTTAAATATACCTTGGTCGCAATGTCCTTCACGTGAAATGATACCTCTACAGTCTCTAGGTCTTCTGCTTGGTCCCTGCATCTAAGTTACGGAGACACACTTTTAGGGCAACGATGGCACTCCCACTGGATCTCCCAATCCTTCCCACTGGCGCCCCTCATACTGCTGAAAGCTGGAAATCCAGTCATTATGCAACAAATGAATCCTTCATATTTAAGGGTGGAAAAGTATCTCTTATTTGTGGTCCCCATATTTAATGGTAAAATAAGAATAAAAAATACGATTTTTCCAAGCTTATTTCTTTATAAACAATCTACTAAGGAACTAATTAATTTCCATTTCATTGATTGTTATCCTTATGAAGGGAGAAGTCTCCTGCTTTTAGACTTCAGTGCGTTTAACTTTTCGCCAAGTCCACTCAAAGGAGATCAGGAATTCCCTCCTTGAATGTCAAGGTCATCCGTTACTCATCCAGTGAAGCGTGACGACAGGTTCTTTCTCAGATTGACACCATGACCTCTTCCCAAGATTAATCACGTATCGATAGTTTACTACTTCATCGAAATCACTGCTTCATCGGTTAAATGGCAAAAAATTGTAGATGCGTGGCAAACAAGGATGCGGCTGAAGCTGAAATTGTATCTTCCTTTTTTCCAGCTGCGTCCAGTTTGTGAATTGCTTAGAAATGTCCCTTCCGTTTGGAGTGACGAGATAAAAGTGTTCATGTATCAAAAAAATGTAGAAATGGCAATGTTGTCCTGTTGTTGGAAAAAAATGGCACACATTAAACCATTTGGAAAATGTTTTCTAAATTTCCTAAAAGATAGTGTCATCCATAATGATTTTTGAATAACTGTGTTACTTTTAAAAATAAAAAATACGAATTTTGATGTTTTTGTAAAATATGTTTTCATGAACATTTTCAGTTGAAGAATCAATAAAAGTAATCTTAGATTCAGAATGCTTCTTTTTAATCTCTGAAAAATTTTAGAAGTTTCAAAACTATTACCTTTAAATAAAATAACAGGGCGCATTCAGCTGATTCTCACAGAGTAAAAATTAATCAGTTTCATACGACATTCATTCTGACCCAAAGGATATGGGGATTTGCTTTCTTTTCATTTGCTAACACGAAAATTTCTTGGCTCTTGACTGTCTTTGTGAGGGTCTTCCGCTTCCTCGTCCTCCTTCAAATCAAAAATGTGCTGTCTAAAAAACATTCATGGATAAGATACTTTAATACCGCATTATATAGACTTCCTGACGCTCTGAGGCTGTTGTAAGATAGACAGCGTCCTTGCTGCCCATTCTCAACCGATCTCTTTCACAAGGAGGAAACCTGGATAACTAGAAGCACCTACCCCCGGCAGACATGGCATCGTCCATTTTCAGCTGTTCTTCAGTACCTTCGCTCTGGAACCAGGCATCAGGGGTGCCAACTTTTGACACCGTGTTCTGTGCGGAAACTATTGTTGGACATTTTAACTTCTTGAGGAAGGACTTTTCACGGATTTTCGTGTCCCAAAGGAACGTAAACACTTTCAAACACACTCACCCAGTAGATGTATATGCTGAAGGCAGAAGCACACTACCTATCTTTCCTTATTCAACTATGGCCTGGAATCGAACGCATCACCTTATTCTCCGAAGAACTATGCTATACCACGCTGTACTACAGACAGCGATCGTCAAATGTTTGGACCTCATGCACCAGCAAATTCATCATTTTAATCTTGCGGTCGCCGCCCAATTTGTCTAGTGGTCAGGGTGCCTGACTGTGGATAGGGAGGTCCTGGGCTCGATATCCTGTTCGGGGATGGATGTACTTTCTCTCTCCCCTGTCTTTGTCCTTTCCTTGTATGAATGAGGTATGAATGGTTGCTTACCCTATAAACGGGTCCCTATGGCATGTGTGTACTGAGGAAATCGGACTCCACACCAAATAAAATCTGGTTCAATTGGAAAAGTGGAGCAACGCACCCCCTAATACCAGTCCAGCTGGAACAAGACAACAACAAATCTTGAGAACTACTAATAGGATTTTTATAAGTGTTCAATATATTTATAAAAAAGAGATGTGATCTAAGAACACATAAAATGTACCCAGTTAGCAAAAGGATACTATTCATTGCAATCAAGTTATGAAAGTTTTATTAATATAAATCATAATAAAATAAACAAAAACTGTAAAAACAAAATAATTCAAGAAAGAGGTTTAAGTGTATCAAACTTTTAGCATTATGCATTTCCAGCGTCATGCATGTTCCTGCTCACTTGATTCCAATAAATATATCATAAAATCTCAATGAAATTATAAATATTATCCTCACATAAATAGCAAATAAAAGAAAATAGGCACGTGGTTAAGATTTAAGATTATGCCTGCTTTAAAAAAATCCACCTATTTACAGAAAATCTTAATAACTCAATTAGCATATTGAACATATTTGTATTGAACTCAATACGTTCATAAAAACACCTTTAAATGCTTGAATTGATATGCATAAGCGACTTTTAGACTTATTTACTGTGGCGTTACTATATGAAATAGCGTTTTTATAACTTTCCATGTATTAAAATGTAAGAGCTCCAGTGGCTGAGTAGCTTCACCATTTCACAGTGTCACCATTTCCTCCAATCACATTCATTAAAGTAATATTATGTCTTTGAAAATTAATTTTCTTAAAAAAATTAAATGCTCTCATGCTCTTCCAGGCGTCGAAAGAAATCAAATCCAACGGCGTCAACCACCCAGCACATGCCACCAAGATCGCCGACATTCACACCTTGCAGGGTCGGTACAAGCCGAAGAAGCGGAGACCAGCTCCACCCCCGCCGGAAGTGCCCTTCCACTCGAGGCAGAGCTCTTCCGATTCCAGCGGCTACCACGAAGCCACGTCCTCCCTCCTGCACGAGGAGCGCTGCGTCTCCTCCCCAGACGAGAAGGCGTCCAGCGACAGCAGCGGGGTGAGCAGCCTGGACGCGAAGGAGACATCTGTCGAGCCCCCGCCCGTCCCCAACCCCCGGAAGAGGAGGGCTCCCCCGCCGCCTGTGGTACAGGTGGTGGAAAATGCTGCACCCCAAGCAGAAAATCCAAAGTCAGGAGAAGCCCAGGCGAAGTCTGAAGCCCCGAAGGATATTCCCGAAGGTATGTACAAAAAGAAAACACTTCGCGACAGCTTTGACATAATCATTACCTTAGTGGATGGCATTCATTTTTAATGTTCGTTTTGATTTTGAGAAGGAATCAACTGTCAAAACTTAAGAACTTGGGTGTATTAATTATTTTCTTGATTCAATGGGGACTTAATTAATTTGCCTTTAGCTTTGAGTGCACGTACAACTCAAAAATTTTTTTTGGAACAAGTTCAGTATCCCCATACACTTAGCGACTGCGGCTATTTATTTTGTCGCCAAGCTAGACGCGCGTTTATAAACACGGGAAATTTCCCGAAGTTCGATCGAAAAATAAGGATTTCAGAAAATTTAAAAAGGGAAATAAATATAAATAATGGACTTACTTGATACGAAGTTAAGTTGACATGCCGATTGGTATATTTATTTCGACATTTTATTCGTTTGTCACCACAGTATTACATTTCAGAAAAAATAATTAAATAATTTTACAAAAATAGCATGCAAAAATATTTTTCTAAATATATACACTCTATAAAATTTAAAAAAAGCATGCAAAACTTATTTTTCAAATATATACATTTTTAAAAATTAAAAAAAAACATGAATAAAATATTTTTTAAATATATACACATTTTAAGTAAATAAAAGTGAAACACGAATACAATAAAAAAAATACATGTAAGCAATAGAATTTAAATAAAATAATTACACCTCCAAATCCAATTTCCGTTAAAAAATTAATTAATATTTGCGCATCGTAAATTAATTAATAATTTGGAATCCTGAGCAATAATCCATCATTATTATCTTTAATTTTTGCTAAAATAATTTGTTGATGTTTTTCAACAACATTTTAAACATGAGACATTTTAAATTAAAACAATAAATAAAGTAATTAAAACATTAAAAAGATGATAATAAATTAAGAAAACGGAATAAGGAAAAAAGAATATTTAACGATTTTAAAATTTCATAAAATAAAATATATCGTTTATTAAAAAAATGTATATTATAAAGAAACCTAATAAAAGTAAATAATGTAAAAGAAATTGTAAAAAAGAAAAATTTATGATGTTTGGACGCTGGTGACAACGTAACACAACTGCAGGAAAACCCCTAATTGCAGCAGCAACAGCCAACGAAATTAAAATGACTACCAATTTAAACGTAGAACAAATAGCACAGAAAGTTCTCGAAGTGAAACTAAAAAAGCTATTGCCACTAAAAAAAGCGCATATATAACGTAAAAATTATTTAAAACACGAGAAAAACGGAATCTTGCAACGAAATAATAAAAATAGTAACAAAACTAAATTTGGCAACACTACAATAAAAACAAAAGCTGAGATCGGCAACACCACAACGAAAACAACGATTTCCAGATTTGGCGGGAAATCATCTGTATGAAGATACTGAACTTGTTCCTTTTTTTAAATTAAAATGAAGGACAATTTCTTAAAATTTAATTGGATATTTCAAAGTTTTTATAAAGCGTTTTGGAGCTTCTTAAAAAACAAATCGAGAGTGAAGTGCAAAAGCGGAAAACACTCTATCTCTCACCCCCCCCCTGTGAATCAACTGTGGTGGGATGGATGTCTCCCAATCATGGTTTCATCACTACGCCACGGTAAAATGAAAAAATTGTTCTTAAATTAACAACGAAAATTTTATTAATTTTTCAGAAAGCACTTTGCAAAAGTTTTGGTGGCGCCATCTTGTGAGTAACAAGTTAAAATATTTGCTTTCCTTGCAGTTCAAAACACGGCGACAGCCAAGTTAAAAAACACCACTTAGATTGATGTTTAAATTGAAATCTTGGCAACAGAGAATAAAATACAAGAAAACTTAAAAGATATTTTTTATAATTAAAATTCTAAGTTAATTAGAAAATTTAGATTGAAATTCAGCTTGAAAGATGAGATTTAAAATGGGAGAGTTTAAATTACACATTACTTTAAATTACTTTGATGTTTTATTACTCAATTACCGTGACATACATTCAAATCATTATAAGCAAAAATTACTCATCATATGTGCTGATATGTACAATAACTAAATAAAAAACTTTAACACTAAAATATAAGGAATAATTGGTTTCACAAATGATATTTCTAAAAATTTTAACTTTATGTGTTTCTCTCTCATTTTATGTAGCATGTGAATCATCATTTTTTATAATTGAAAGTATAAAATAATTTTATTGTAATGTAAATGTAAGAAAAATATAAGACATTTTTCATACCTGAGAAAATTAATTAATGCTGTACATTTCAGTGTTTCTAAAATTATTTATTTTCCTCATTTTATAATTAATATTTTTAATATATGCTATGAAATCAATGCAATTATTACTTTTTTATATTTGCCCCTAAATTAAAGAGATAACCACTATATAAAAACAATTCCCCCTAACATTATTGTTAAAATAAAACAATTCTTTTCTGTCAACTAAAATTGCTTGATTAGGAAAACATTAATTGCTTTGTGTATGATGTAACATTTTACTACCCGTTTTCATTCCTTTAATATAATTTTACAAATTTATTCTAAATATTTATGCAAAATGAAAAAAATTAATATATTTAAGAACATAACCTTATCAAAATTCTTTTTATGGAAATCAGAATATTTAAATAAAGAAGTCAGTTAATATACTCCCTAAACAACAGAACATAAATTACTTGGAAACATATAATTACTCTTATTAAAGGAGTAATAAAGTTAAAAAGTGACTATTAGTATGTTAATAATCCTGAATATAAGATATATATAATTTTATGTTATAATTATTTTGTACAATAATTTATTTCTTTATTATAAATATTTTTCGTTATAAATGATTATCTATTAATATACTGAAAATAATAAATAATTATTATGGATATTTTAAAGGTTAATTATAACAATTATTATAAAAAATATTGATAACAATAAAATAATTAGGGTTAATGCTTTAATTGTTACAAAAGAATTTCATTAATATTGGTTGCAACATACTTTGAAATATATTACTACAAAATAATAATGAGTTATTATTTTATTATTATTGATATTATTAAGTAATAAAATATTATTTATACTACAAAAATGTTTTGGTGAAAATAGTTTCAATATGAAAATGTTAATTATTGACTCCACAAAAATCCTCTTCAATTATTAATTCATTTCTAAGACTTATGCTATATTAGGCACATATGTGCATTTATTCTTAAGTAGATTTTGATTAGTTACATGAAGTTTTAAAAATATGAATTCATTTCCAAATAGAATAATGCAAAATACATACAGTTTGAAAAAATAGACTTTTATTTATTTTTCTGGAAAAAAATAGTCTTTAACTTTACAAATGCCAAAAAATATATATATATATATATATATATATATATATATATAAAAGCCATTAGTTCGCAGGATCTCCAAAACTCCTTGACAATATTCTCATAAAAATAGTCTTTTTAAATTACAAGAACGCATGTTTAATATTAAATTAATTTTTCCAATGAATTGTCTTATTTTTAGGTTCAATTGTAATGCTAAAGTATTTCAAATAAATTCAGTAATGCTAAAAAACTACGTTTCAACATTAGGCTTAACATATGAATATTAAACAAGGAATTATTTTATAATTTATTTAAAATAATAAAATATTTTATGTGGGAATAAATTACACTATGTTTTGTTAAATGAACGTTTTATTTGAAGTTACTTTATTAAATTTTCTAAAGGAGTTATGTCACAATATTGTTTAACAATTTCATCAAATTATACGGTGGTATAATTTAACGATAAAAAATATATTATTACAAATTTATGAACATTACTTAGTATTGTTACAAATTTATAAACATTACTTGCATTTGTCTTAAAATATCTCAGATAATCTGAATTACTCAGATTTCGGGTAAAAAATACTCAATTTAGCCGTATTCTACGTTAAAAACGTCATTTCTAAAGATTTGGCCACCTTTTGACACAATTCTTCGTGAGTTGGCGACCATTTGGCGAGATTCTTGGTTACTTGGCAAGAAGGAGTTATTTTCGGAAAATTCCATTATCGAAAGCTCTGGGACCAATATTAAGAGAGATAGCCTAGAAATTTCCAAAAACATGGTGAAACTTTTATATTTCCTCGCCAAGTCAGGTGTAAATACCAAATCCGAGTAAGCGAGTGAAAACAATCAGTCTTGAATGAGAGTCCAGTGCGTAGAGCAGGGGTGGCCAGCTCCTTGGTAGTTCAAGCCAAATTTCAAAATTTGAAATTTTTCGATAGCCACAATTAAATACGTATTTAAAAGGTATTAAAATTTTTTACAGAAATTATATTTATTGAAATCATAAATAAAAGTACAAAATACATGTATTGAATTTAAATATTAAAAACTGTGAACACATTTATTTTACTTCTCTTGGGAATTCTTTAAAATTTGGCGACTCGTTGTAATGTAACTGTAAGGAGTAATTCTTTGAGATGTAGGCTAGTAACTACAGATCGGTGTTTGCCTAAGGAATAAAATGATTCACATAAGTACGTTATTTCGAATATTGAAATATTACAAAAAGCAGCCTTTGGTACTTTTCGATTTCACCGGCGTAAATCTCGCCAAGCGAAAATGAAGTCGCCAATTGGCGACAACACACAGTATACACATAAAATATTTTAAATAATGTTGTTTTACATAAAAAAATTTTTTAATTTATTTATTTAATTATTGTTCTGGTGTTCACGCTATGCGTGGAATGATGGATGGTAGAACCTCAATTTATTTACTTATTATATTAGATTACAATTGATCGGGTGATGCATATTTCAAAATCTTATTATTTTTTTTAAAACTATTTTTTTATGTGAATTTGTTACAATTATTATTTTTTAAGATATATTTTTAAAATACGATTTTTTCTAGGGAGATTTTATGAAATTATTAAATTTGTATATATTAGCAACATAGCATAAAATTATGAAATGGGAAAAAAGAGTCGAAATCAAGTCGTTGACAGTAAAAGGCCGTCACATGTTTTGGAAACGTAGCAGTAAAAGGTTACCAGCGGAGATAGCGCCTGTTGTATCCTTTATGGCGCCAGCAAAATAGAAAAGTACCCAGCCTTTTTTAATTCAGAATACTTCGATTCTGGTGTAAATTTCCAAAACTCCGTTATCGCCACGTCGATTTGTATTTTAATTGTAAAGCTTGATCTTCTCAGGAGTACATTTTTATCGAGATCCACAAATAACCCTTTCAAGAGTCCTTCCGTTGGTGTGGCGTGGATGTGGAGAAGAGGGTGCCAGCTCAGGTGTGGCCTCGTCACCAGACCGTGGTTCAAAATTACGAGGCATCTTATTAGAGCAAAGTCGTACTTTCACCGTCGTGGTGCTCTGCTTAAAACGAAAGACGCTCCCTATTGACTTAAATTCACATAGCCAACGGCATAGCGAGCTTGGCTTGTCCAAGTGTCTTAAGCAACAACAACAACAACCCTTCCAAGAGCCGCAGGTTGGTTACCCCTGCTGTCTGTCTGAGGTTGTTGAGACTTCTGTGATTGGAAGCTGTTCACTGTTGTGTTTGCTGAACTGCAGCTGTGTAATTGCGATTTCTACAGCTGGCAATTCCCGTATCTTGTTAAATTTGCTGCGAATAAAAGACCTGGGGTTTTTAAGAGATTGTCTTATCAACTTCAGAATCAATACGAACCCTGAATCAGTACACTACCGTATAGTAATAGAGATTTGTATTGATTTAGATAATTTTGGGGGTTTACAGTTTGATTTAAAATGGTAAAGGAGATTTTTTTATATAAAATCTGATAATAAATAAAACATGAATAAAGTATAAAATGTTCTCTTTTAAGAGCTTAATGTTCACAGTTAAAGTATTTATTTTGGAAACCATTTTTCTTTTTTTATTAGTTCACAAAACGAAAATAGAAGAAAAGCCGATTGAAATCCGACTCAAGGAATCGTCTGAGTGTAATGCAGAGAAATCCCTTGTAAATAACCACACAATTGAAAAAGAAGAGAAATCGAAGGAAATAATTGACGGTGAGTGAAACGTTTTTCTTTCAACCTCCGATTCTCAACATTCAACAATATATGATGCCGACCGATTGGCTGAGTGGTTAGCGTTCCTGACTCCTGAGCTGTGGGTCCCGGGTTCGAATCCCGGTTCGGGCATGGATGTTTCTTTCCTTCTCTGTCCTTTCTTCTGTGATGTTGTATGAATGTGGCCCGCCCTGTAAACGGGTTTGTGGTGGTATGACGCGGGTAACGCTACTCGCCTCCGTGACTTGGTTCACAGGTGCTCGCTGGGTAACGATAAATGAGTAGCAGTTTCTGGCCTTGTTGTGGTATAGGGTTCAGTCTCCCTTGTGTGCTCGCCATTGGATAAAAAAAAACAATATATAATGAGTTAGAGTCATAAATATTTTCTTTCTTAATAATAATGATTTCGTGCATATCCAGTGATAATATTTTATTTTCAGTATGAATTAAATGTGAGAATTTTAAGCAATAAACGAAATTTAGAAATTAGTTTTGTGTGAAAGCTTGTTACGTAGGCGATTGTATTCAAAAATGAATATATTTCTCATTATTTAATTTTGTTTGTGCTGTAGCTGTGCCCTGAGTTCGGACGATCCCAATCCAATCGAGTTCAGCTCAGACGATTTTTTGACCCATCGGAAAGCAAATGTTTTTTTTTTCTCATTGATGTATTTATGAATATTCTCTACTGTAACATAATCTGAGAGACAGCATCAACTGATATTAGGTCAGGTCTTCATTATTGGAGTAATATAGTCCGTTTATGGCGTTATTCATTATAGTCTGATTTAGCTTAAGAGGAAGCTAATGTATAGCAATTTTGTGCCGAAAGAATGGGATGGGGTGGAAGTTTTATTAACTGAACGGACGAGCCCCGAGCTGTGCCTTCAACTGAATTGGCTTCGAATACGCGCCCATCACCAATTTCTTTTGAACCACGATCAGGAGACGAGATCACACATGAGCTGGCGCCGTGGAATCGATTAAGATGCACACTAAGGTTGTCTTAGCGTATATCAGGTGTGTCGATGTATTAGGCTTATTTTCCCACTTCTAATTGTGTTTCTGTTTTATTGATTTTCTAACAATAAAAAAAATTGAAAGTTGTTTATTGTTTTCCAAAAGCATTTATTGAATCGTCTCACATCATTTTACGATCAGCGTTAGGAGTGTTATAAAATACACTATTAAGAAAATGCACCGGTGGAAAAAAAAACTACAGCAAAAATGTATGAGGTGCTGAAAAATGTTCTCATATCCAACAGGTAGAGAGTTTGATACCTGACTGTCGAACACCTGCCTGTGCAGATGACCTTTTCATCGCCCTTCGATCGGTGTGGACGAGAAATGAGGAGACGACCGTCGTTTGACGTAGATCGACATTCAGAATCATCAGCTGATGATGCTTCACTGAATCTCTTCTTATTTCATTTGCAAAATTCCGGAAGTATGTTTCGAAACATGATCTTCTGAAATATATTTTTGAAACAAATTTTTTCAATGGTTATGAAATAAAATTCAATAAATGGCTTTTTTATAACATATTTCGAAAAATACTATTGCATGTTTCTAATGTTCATTATTTTGATTTTTTTTCCTTGATAATCGGCAGCTTTCTTTTCACGACCTTTGTTTAAGACGCGCGTTCAGGACGAAGCTGAAGTGAAAGGAATGATCTTACAGGACGGGGGTTTTTCTCCGCTAGGCCTAACTTTAGAAAAAAATTCGTAAATAATAAAGTTAAAGTCCTATCGCCGTGATTTTTGGTAGCATTTTAGATTATCCCATAATCTATCTTATAACATTAAAACTAGACTTTAATAATGTTTTTCCTTCAATTTATATGAAAATATATAGATAAAAAAGTTGCTTACTTTGAGAAATAATTTTCGACAGTGCAATTCTAGTTTTTCCAAAATTTTAATGGACAAAACACTACAACATATTTTCAAATTAATAAAAACTATACACAAAGGCTATTTACAAGAAAAATAACAAAATTTAAAATGAAGACTGAGTATGGAAAATCTCAAATCACGGAGAAACGCAAAGTCCGACATTGCATGATTTGCAAGTATAAAATGTTTGTTGTGTTTTCTTTTCTTTCATCACGGTTTGTGAGCAAACAATGCACTTTCTGTGACTTCTTTTATCCCTTTTTGTTCAAATTAAGGGTAGGAAAATGCCTACCAGATAATTCTCGCCATAATAATCTGGTTTCGAGAATTTTTAAAATTACTAGAAAAGTGAGCAAATAAAACCGAAAGCAGTAAAAACTGTAACGAAACTGTCGCTAAAACCCTAAAAGTCCTCCCATAGTAGCGAAAACAAAATTAAAAAAAAGTGTTCGGAGAGCTATCAGAAGCGAGAATCCTTAAATCATGTGGATAGTTGAAGAGCCGAGCTGTTTACATTGCGATTTCCTCTCTCCCCAGCCACAGCTGATAATCAAAATACCAGAAAAAAAAGCAAGAATACGAAAAAAATGAAGATCGCGAAGAGGTTAACTGACCTGCTCCCTCTAACATCGAGACAAAATTGAATCGAAATGTTTCTGCTGGCCTGAATTGAGATGGAAAATAGTCTTCATATTCACCGACAGATGGCAGCAGCGAATTTCTGAAAGAAATCTCACCCTAGAAAAGTTGTGGACAGTGTCCGAGGCCGGCAAGAGTGACCCAACGGGAAAATTTTAAAATTTGAATTGCACTCAATCCCAGTTGGACGAACAACTTTTTAAATTTTATGGGTACCCAATTTCGTAAAGATTAGAGTCAAACTTATTAATTGCAATTATATTTCAATGAAATCTCCAAAAAGAAACAAATTTTTGTTTCCCTCTTACATTTCCTGAAATTTAGTTGTTTTTTGGGCAAACTTCAGCTGTAAACTGAATATGCGAAATCGTACATTCACATTTCCTGTCTTGCAATGCTGGCTCGGATATTTCTGATAATGTCTCTCCCTTGGAGTAAAACACGCAAATCGAAGGGAAAATTAAAATGCATAAAATATTTTCAAATCTTTAATTAAAATCATAAATAAAAGTGGATCGTTAAAATATGTATACATTTTATATTTACCAGGACTGTTATATTGTTCATAGAATTTTTATAAGACTTGTTTAAAAAAAATTGGTCAGCAACAGTTTTTGACAATGTTTAAGGAAAAAGTTGTTCAAAATGTTCAGCAGAATTTACAAAAACAAAAATAGTATTATTACATACTTACTATAAAATCAAATATTTTATGTGACCAAAAGGTAATGAATAGAAAAGGTTCAATAGACAACACATGGTAGAGAGCATAATTAATCCAGTGCCTCTGTGGCAACTCAGCCACAGTAAATCCCTAAAGGGAAATTGAGAAGCGCATCTTCCCTATCCGATGGGGAATCTTGCTCAGTTGCTATTTGGATGCGGTCGAATGAAGACCGAATTGGCACAGTGTATTGTGGCGTGAAACTTAATTTTATGGAATATAATCACAAAATTGTTATTTGTTAATTGTTATTGTTAAAATAAAATATTAAAGACCATAGGACTTATTAATGAATAAAAACACGCTACAAATTCGTAACGTAACAGCCTCTCTGTTTCCATAAACTTCAAAAATAATCATCGAAGGAGGATTTGTATTATGAAGAGAAAACTTCGCACAAGCGATAACCATTCATTCTGTGAAGGACTCCGTTAATTGGCATAGAAATTTGCCAACTCGAATGGGAACGATTGTTGTTATTACTTCTGACACTTGGACAAGCCAAGCTCGCTCTGCCGACGGGTATGCGAATTTAGGTCAGTAGGTTTTTAGTCTTTCGTTTTACCACATCACCACGAAAATAAAAGCACGACTTAGCTCTAAATTCATCCGATAGATGGCACCACCAGAGGATCCACTCTCTCCATTTTGACATTGATCGGAAACGGGAGGAAATTTTCTCCAGACCATTACACCCATGGTAACAAGGACTTCGCTCTTATTATCGGGCGGTTGTGAGTTCGAATCCCGGCCGACCGAAGATCCGTCGTGCTCGCTAATGGCGGCTGGACCACGTTAAAACTGGGAGTGATCGCAATGTCCTCCAAGTGAAATGATACTTCTGGGGGTGGCAGGCCAAGTATTGGGGGTCTTCTGCTGGATCCCTGCTTCAAAGTCACAAAGACTGCACCCAGCTGCTTCTCTATAACTGGTAGAGCCCAACTCAGGGCTAGGTACAGGGAAGCATGCCGGTGCAACAACAACAACACCCATGGTAATTGCTCAACGACCGTTGAGTCTATTGGGAGCGTCTTTCATTTAATCAAAGCACCATGAAGGTGAAAGTACTACTTTTGCTCTTTAAATCCTCCGATAGATGGCAGCACTAGTAGATAAACTCCCTCAATTTTGGCATTGATATGAAGGGGAGTAAATTTCTCCAGACCATTGCACCCATGGTAACTTCTCAACGACCGACCACAGGACTTTCGATTCCATAGATTTAACAAGCACGTATATCGCTTGTACTTGGTTAATCTTTGGCGGCATTGGGAATCGAACCCCACTCTTCCGGACGGAAGGCCGATGCTCAAACCACTAGGCAACTACGGTCACGTGATTATTGTAGAATTCATTCCAGACCATGCACATTGAATTTCTGCTGTTGCTTCCCTTGTGAATTGGGTACACTCTTTACCAGCAGGCAATACCCGGTTTTAATCCTTTGCACTGGGCAAAGTGAATGTGAACGAAAATCTACTGTACAATTTTTTCATTACTCTTGCCCTTTATAACACCACCTTTACGAACCACTTTTGAAGTCAATACTACAGCCACTGCTATGAATAGCCTGATGGTCCACACCAACAATCATTTTAAGAGAGGTTTTTCCTGTAGTATTTTGAATATATTTATTGTTAGTATTAAATGTAGAATATATATTTGAATACTAGTAGAGTGAACATATTTCAAGGATCAAAACCCAGAAAACTGACAAACATATATTTTCTTTTTTATTGTATCGGCAGAGCCTCTTTTTTTTTTAAAATTTTTTAGAAAGACGGTCCTAGTTTTTATGCAGCTCCAGAACAAAAGTTCAATATTCTGTAGGACAAGTGTACCTGAAAAATTAGTGAAAAATGATTAATAGATCTGAAAAAAACAAAAATTTATTAGTCATGATTAATTTATTCCTGATCTATGCGAGAGAAGAAGAGAGAGAGAAAAATAAAAACAAAAATATTAAATTGATTTCATAAAATAAAATAAAAACTACATGAAAAGTGACTACACGACCTGGTGTTCGTGCTGTTGTCTCACTCGTCCTTACAGTGTGGCTTGCGTTACAGCCTTTAGTCTTTAATACTGTTCTCGGTCTGTTTTTCTTTGCGGCAGTAAAGATATTGCATATCGGTATCTTCGCCATTTCTTCGTTTTAATTCCTAAAAGGTTGCTGTAAAACTTTTGTCTCACTTGAAAAAATTAACTGGAAATGTTCGTGAGACAGAGATCACGCATGGTAGCTTCATTTCCGAAGCCCCATGGGGCCTCAGAAATTATCCTTAGATTTTTATTTTGAATTGCTTGAAGCTTCTGAAGATGACTGTCAGCTGCTCCTCGAAACTTTTGGCAGACGTCGCTGACCACACCACTGGACGCAACATGGACCTATACAAAAGCGTTTTATTCTTTAAATTTACTTCAGAAGTGAGTTGATAGCGATTAAGAAGGGGTTTGCTGCTATCATTTCCAGCAACTGTGATTTTGGAGAACTGTGGATTTTGTTGGACAGCCATAGTGCACAGCAACCTTTCAGTGACTGGTCCTCTATAAAGGATGAAACAAGTATACCAATTCTGCTCCGATTGAAAATGATCTCCCAAGACCATCTCCAATGGATACCATCCCATGTAAATATTAGTGGCAGTGAGACCGAAGATAAACTGGCCAAAGAGCGATATGAGGAAGATACACCCACTGGTTCATCACTTACATATCAGGAACTTTACTCGAATGAAAAATCTAGGCTACATTCAAACTGGCAAATTCCACCCACGCACTGGAACATTTCCTGGAACATATCCTGAAAATAAAATGTGATCAAAAATTTCAGACAAGCTTGGCCAGATTCTCAAGTGGACATCTAAAATGTGTATCGTTTCAACATGGTACAAGCAATTATCCCACTTCTAAAAAGTGCTGTGACCATCCAACTTCACCAAAACACATTCTGGATCGAGTCGGACTTTCCCGGGAGGATTTATCCTCAGATCCTTTGCTAGTCATCGACTTTCTGACTGTCACCAACTTATCGAAGTTGATCTGACTGATGTCAGATCTTTAAAGAGGATACGCCCACAACAACAACAATTCTGATTTGTATCCTATCAATGGGTATAAAATTGCCTGCACTGCCTTACATTTTTTAATGACTTTAATGAAAATGGGACTTATAAGTTAGTTATAAATTCCTTCCTTGCAGTCGCATAAATTAAGCTGTTTACCCATATAGGAACTTCCAGAGACTCTTTGCTTCCCGCTGCTTGGTACTTTTCCCTCGGCATTCCTGGGTGATCCTAATCGGAAGCGTTATCTCATGTTTTGCAGACAAATGTACCTGTCTTTTACATTGCACCTCTCACCCCAGAATTTTTCGTTCAACAGTTCGTGGTTTTGAATCCCACCTTGGGCATGGGTGTTTGTAGTGGTTTGGAATCCACTTTAAACCGTAGGTCCCGCTCTAATTAGCCCTCGTGTACAAAAAATGACCGTTGAGCGACGAAGAAACCAAACAAATCCCAGAATTTTTCATGCAGGTGCTGAGAATACCCTTTCGCAAACTGGACAATCAGGACACCAGTAATTAAACGGAACACATTCCACGCGAATATTCACATGATCAGCATGGTTCGCCCATTCGTAAAGCGAAAGAGCAGTACCTGTTTCTCGTTGCACCACAGTGTCTGGTTCTAGACAACCCAGAACCGTAACTGTCGCCATCTTGTGAAAACGCGTTTTTTTATGGTCTGATTTTATCTAAAAAGTAAAGATTTTATGAGATTAATTTTATTAAAAGTATAGTTATTTGTTTCTGGAATCTCTTGGATTCATGTTGATACCAAATTTGTAAAAATATATACAGAAATATCGGTGAAATAGTAAATTGGAGCCACCCAACTTGTCTAGTGGTCAGCGTGTCTGACTGCGGATAGGGAGGTCCTGGATTCGAATCCCGGTTCGGGCATGGATGTACTTTCTCTCTCTATCTATCCTGTCTTTGTCCTTTCCTTGTATGAATGGTTGCGTACCCTATAAACGGGTCCCTATGGCATGTGTGCACTGAGGAAGTCGGACTCCACACCAAAATAGGGTTCAGTTGGAAAAGTTGAGCTTGCCAGCCTGGCTGGCACACGACAACAACACAACAACAGTCAATTGGAAATCTACAAATCGAATAAATGGCGGACCCCCATAAGGGCTAAGTTCAAGATATCGGAATCATAACTCCGATTTGGATCTCGGCAAGTATCGTGTTTATTGGAAGTGATTTTAAGGATTCTCAGGCAAGTTCTGCTAAAACCGGAAGATAACATTAATTTTCAAGTTATATTTAAGTCAGCAGACAACATTAAGTTCTATACTTCAATAAATATAAAACAATCTGGATCATCTAGTTAAGCTAATATTTAATTTTGGAATTTAAAACTTAACATTATAAATATCAATTTATTAATATAAATATATCTTATTAATTTTTAATATTGTAATACAACGTTGTAAAACTTTAATAATGAAAGGATAAATAACGATATCTCCAGAGTAGTATTAAATTCGCATTTATTACTCATGGAGTAAAATTACAATTATTGGATCCCGGTCTTGGCTTGGGCACTCAAACACAGTCGTCTGGGCTATTGGTAATAAAATTTAAAATTCTCTAAGACGAATTCAGAAATCCGAAATTCATTATCACAATCATCTTACTGTTTTAATATCATTTAACTATAAGACCGTGACAACTATATCGAATTTTATTGTACATACTGATAAAATTCAAAATAACCAAAAATCTGGTTTTCATTAAATATTAAATGTTATTGGGTAGAACTGAGATAATTTTAAGTGCCATTTTGTCTATTGGGACGACATTAAATAGAAGTTGGGGATTCGGGTTTTGAAAATCTTAAACATCTATTAATTAATTTTAATATTGTCAAAGTTGAACTGAATAGCTACGAAGTAAATTCGGATTTATTGTGTTTTTTTTAAATTCAAAATTCATTTAATTGAAAGGATAGGTATTAAATTAATATAAGTATTTATTTATTTGTTAATTTTTCTAATTGAATTTTGGTTTTCAATAAGATGGCTCTACACAACCACAAAACAAACTCCTATTAACTACACACAAACACGCACAATAATACGAAAATCGTACTCTTTTCCTAACCTACCCATGTTAATACAAAATTCATTAAGGAATGAACAATTATTATGAAAATCAATTGAAAAACTGAACACACCCACAATAACAGAAAAACAGGTAATTCCAAAGACCAAAATAAAGAAGACCCAACTAATCAAAAAGAGATTCTTAATATCATTCAAAAAATAATTCACCAAAAAAAGGAGATAGATACTATCTGCCAAAGGAGCTTAGATCAAACACACAACAAAACATCGATATTTTGGAAAAAAAATTATGATGGATCCAATATTAATAAACATAGAAAATACCAAATCGGATATCTTACCAAAAATGAATGAAAAATTACAAAATCTGGCAGACAGTGTGATCCCAATACTATTGTAAAAAATCTAATTCAGACCTCTGCATTTGGGGAAATACAGGAACAGCCATCCACTATGTGTATTAGACAGCCCATTAACCAAAATATATCTCATATCAAGAAATCACCCCTGTTCAAACAGAAAACCAATTCATAAAATATATAATTAACACAATCCACACCGCAAATTGCGAATACAAAAACCATCAAAATTTCTAATGTCCAAAGATTTAACCTTTTGTAAAGACATCCGGAAAATAACACAAGAACAGGATTACAGTTCATATTCAGATTGAATTTAATAACCTCTCAATCAGTCAATTCATCTCTCTCTCTCTCTCTCTGTGTCTGTGTGTGTGTGTGTGTGTGTGGCCCAGAGATAACATCCTGGAATCGTGCTCCAATGACTGATAGCTAGAAAACGGATGGACAGAGAAGACGATTGAATCTTCTCGGGCAGTTGGAGCCCAACTATTCGGCGGTGATTTAGACTAAGATAAGACTGGTTTTAGAACTTAAAAAAGAAGGGATAGGGAAGGAAAAGAAAAAAAGGAAGAAAAATTCATTTTATAATTTTAACTGACAATTAGTTTGTTTTGCTTTGTTTTAGTGAAATTGACATACAATGTAAGAACTAATCCGGTGGTCAACTGTGTGGGCCACCGTAGGCCATATAGGCCCCACCCCTGTAATTTGTATATTCTTAATTTAAAAAATGCGCCGAAATATTGGTTGAGGTTCTCCGGGGCCGGACACTCTGTCTCCATGGGGTGTTCGTTCCTGCTTACGGCCGAGCTGGCAGCCGAATGGTTAGCGCTCTTGCCTTCGGTTCAACAGTTCGTGGGTTCGAATCCCACCTTGGGCATGGATGTTTGTAGTGGTTCGGATTCCACTTTAAACCGTAAGTCCCGGTCTAATTACCCCTCGTGTGCAAAAAATGACCGTTGAGCGACAAACAAACGTTCCTGCTTACGAGCGAGGGGGACAGACCTGTTAAATATTTGGTATAGATCAGGATCCCCCCCCCCGGCTCTCAGCCTCAGTGTCTGGGATCGAACTAGGAATCTTACACCCGAAGAATACTGCCATTGGACTAGCTTTCTTACATCAGTATGTCATGGGGCCGAGGTGATCTGGTTCGTTATGGCATCGTTCTCTTGATCGGGAGGTAGTGAGTTCGAATCCCGGCCGACCGAAGATCCACCATGTTCATTAATGGCGGCTGGGGCATGTTAAATCTTGGCGTCGTCGCAGTCCTCCAAGTGAAATGATACTTTTGGGGGTGGCAAGCCAACTATTGGGGGTCTTCTGCTGGGTCCCTGCTTCCAAATCACGAACACCCCACCCGGCTGCTTATATCTTACTGGTAGAGCCCAACTCAGGGTACAGAGAAGCATGCTGGTGCAACAACAACGTGAGTATATCATACTTGTCGAATAAAGAAAAGAAAAATTATTTCAAAATCGTGATTCGAAACTAATTTAGAATAATGTTCTTGATTAAGGGTGATTATTACTTTACTTTGATAAAATGATTCAAATATAGGAATTTAGACTCACGACCATTTAAAAACAGCTTAAGGCAAAAAAAATCGCACGAAACCCTGCCTCGTCCGACCATCCACGCCGAAGGGAATGATACCCACAGGGACAAACGACTTTTACACCGAGGAATGTATAAGTCTTCGCTTCAAGATGAATGGCGAGTATTGAACCTGAGACATTAGGCATTCCAACTGTCAGGCAGGCACTGCACGTGCTCAGGGCCGTGACCTCGCCGTGAGTCAGCCGGAACAGGTGGTGCGTGCCGGCGGGCGCTCATGCACGATCGCCGGCAACCAGGCGGCGCACCGCCGATCGAGCGAGAGGAGGCAATTGACTCGAGCGACTTCATCTCGCCCACGAATCCGTAACAAAGTCTCTGTTAGTCGCGGGAGATTCTTCCGAATTCATTGATCTCGCCAAATCTTCCTTTATTTGTTTCGGAAATGAGGTGGCTCCGATTTTCTTCCCTGTTTACCATCGCAGGCAGCTTTTGAATAGTTGACGTTTTTTAACGACGTCCTCTGTCGCATGTGCCAAGTAGGCCGCTTATTTGCCTGTTTAACAAAGAATAAACAGAGTGGGGTATCGAATTCACGAACAGGTGAACAATCCTTTTATTCTGATATCTTGTTGGTGTTATTGCCTACACTTTTCCAACTGAACCCTATTTTGGTGTGGAGTCCGACTTCCTCTGTACACACATGCCATAGGAACCTGTTTATAGGCCGACCAACTTGTCTAGTGGTCAGTGTGCCTGACTACGGATAAGGAGGTCCTGGGTTCGAATCCCGGTTCGGGCATGGATGTACTTTTTCTCTCTAGCTATCCTGTCTTTGTTTTTCCTCTGTAAGAATGAGGTGTGAATGGTTGTCTACCCTATTAACGGGTTCCTATGGCATGTGTGTACTGAGGAAGTCGGACTCCACACCAAAATAGGGTTCAGTTGGAAAAGTGGAGCAGCGCACCCCATATTGCCAGCCTAGCTGGCACACGACAACAACAACGCATTTATGGGGTAGGCAACCGTTCACAGCTCATTCACACAAGGTAAAAACAAAGACAGGAGAGAGAGAAAGTACATCCATGCTCGAACCGGGATTTGAACCCAGGTTCTTCCTATCCGCAGTCAGGCACGCTGACTACTATACAAGTTGGGTGGCATTCTGATATCTTCTCAGATTGTTTTGGTTTGGAATAGAAACGAGGCTGGATTTATAGCTGCGCTCCACTGCCTAGGAATCATTCGACTAGAATCTAAAGTTTACAGCTCTCCTGGTCGAACCCACGCTAAAAGTATGATTTGTGGATCATCAGCGAGGAATGCCTCTGAAATTCTAAGATGCTCTAGGCAGAAGATACGTTTAATCGTAGGCTTCATAACTGGGCACTACTATTTCAGAAAACACCTCCATAAAATAGGACAGCAAGACCCTATCTGCAGGAAATGTCATACGCAAGAGGAAACGGCCAAGCATATCACTTAAGAATGCGAGGCCCTTTCCCTCCCTAGATGAACTTCTTTAGGCATTATCCATACGAGAGAGTTACACCTAGACTCCATGAAAGGGCTATCGGATTTTATTAATAAAGTGGGTGACTCGAGTAACTGGAACTAGGAAATATTGGGTTTGGAGTAAATGGTACAAAATGCTGATAAAAGCAGAGGTGCCCAATGACATACAAACCCAACTCTAGAAGAAGAAGAAAGTTTACAGCTTAACCACTTCATAACCCGTACCCGTGGTAGGTGTTGCGTTCACGAACTGCTCAATCGAAAACCATAGTACTGACTGTTAGACTTCTAGCTCGACTTATTTGACCTAGAACAGAAAAAGCAGTCGGTTGACTTCTAATTGGTGAAGTGCGCCGCCTAGCGGTTGAATCCGCAACCTCAACTGACTTCATAGATAGTTATCCGTATCGCAAAAACTTAACTGTCCCGCATGGACTTCCCGACCTGTCACAAAACACTATGGTTGCCATAAAGCTTCGTATGACGCAACTTCTTACATAGGTTAGTTTACATTTGATACGTTTGTTTTCTTTGTTTGATACATTTCTAAAGTAATATTTTCTTCCGTAATAAATTTTAAAAAGGATTGTAATGTGCAAAAACTGTTCTGCCGACCAATTTGTCTAGTGGTCAGCGTGCCTGACTGCTGATAAGGATGTCCTGGGTTCGAATCCCAGTTCGGACATGGATGTACTTTCTCTCTCTATCTATCCTGTCTTTGTCCTTTCCTTGTATGAATGAGGTGTGAATGGTTGCCAACCCTATGGCATGTGTGTAGAGCAAAGTCGTACTTTCACCTTCATGGTGCTCTGATTAAAAGGAAAGACGCTCCCAATCGACTTAATTCGCATAGCATAGCGAGCTTTGCTTGTCCAAGTGTCATTAGTAAACAGCAACAACAGCAACAAAACTGTTCGTAATATTTATTTTATGAATTTAAATTGTGTTTCACTAATAAAGAAAAAAAAACAATATCAGAAATAAAATAAAAAAAACTTTTTTGCACATAGTAAGCAATTTATTATAGAAAGTACTTTAGTTTAATATTACTGACAAGCAATAATATATACTTACAAAATATAAGCCTTTGTTAAAACTAACATAAATAATAAAATTATAAAAAAAGGACTAGTAGAGAAACTATTTTTTATTAAATTATGTTAAACTGTAAGTAATGTATAACAACAGTTTTCATACACATAATAAGTAACTAAAATAAAAAAACTTTTTTACATATTATAATTTACTAGTAAGCAATGTATATTTACAATATATAATTTCAGAGTAATACATACTTAACATATAATATAATCTAAAATAAATTTTATTTTTGCATTTTACTGAGCCATTTATTTCATATTTTTTATTAAATGTGTTTGGGAGCGGAAAAATACATAATTTAAAAACAACAAAATAAGTGTGCCTACTCTGTAATTTAGATACAAATAAAATGATAAACACTTCAAACAAGATATCATGTAATAAGATGTTAATTTTACACTTAATGACATTTTAAATAAGCCTTTCCAATAATTAAAAAATATAATTTTTTTTATCTTAAGAATACTGATATTACTTTTTAACACGTAAGTTTCTTTTTCAAAATAAGCAAACCCAGACTGTGCCAAAAGGGCGATTTTAAAGCGAAAATAGCAAACCTTAAGCATCATAAAATAGTTTCGACTATTAATGGTTTAAACGTTGCCGTTTTCATTATTTAATGACTCACAAAATAATCTTATCGTCGTCTATGTCTAACGTTTGGAAGCAGAAAGTTCTGAAAAATTTGCTTTAAATTCCTTTATTTCTCAAAGCAATTAGCAAAAAACTCCATGGAAATACATTAAGGTCGCCAAGATTTGGACAACGGAAATCTCATGCGTCGGCCTGGGTAATTAAGGGGCTCTAGTTTAACGCGCGCGATTATCGGCGCATTTGCGTCCAACCTGTTGCTTACAAAATGATAACAGATTAAGATGTCAAAAAGATAGAATCACGTTTCGTAAAAGCGCTTCTCTTAGGCAGTCCGCAAATTCGTAAATGATCGCATGAGACTTGTCTCTCGAGACGCTCTGTGCATCTCGCAAGAATCGCATCAGACCAAATGACGTCATTGAGGTCTTAGTTACGTCAGAAAAGGGGTGGAACGCGAGACGTTTCTAGATTTCGAGCAGGTTCGAAATATCTGGCAACTTTCCGCGAGACAGCGCTCTCATTGGTTTAAAATTCCATGACGTCAGATACAACGTTTTAGCTACGTCACACTAAGACATCGAGGAGATCACATTTGTCTACTATAAGACGGCGTCTCAATCGGATTGTCTGCCGAGTTTGCGGCCTGTATATCCTTAGGTTCAATACCAGTCACAGTTGAGTAGCGAAATATGCATGTTGCGATGCATGCATAAACCTCTCATGCGACACAATCAGGAGTACACCGTGTAACTGAGGGTGTTGACATGGTGTCAAAGGTGCATTTGAGATGGGTCTTTCCATTGATATGGAATGGGAATCCAGCTCAGGTATCGTTCTCGTCACTAAAGAGAGGTTCAAAATAAATGTGGTCGGCTGTGTTAATGGATGACTCGTTGGGAAGGGTTTTGCAACTCCTCGTGACCGACAGGTTTCATACTCGAGTCATCGTCTTCTTTACGAATGACGACCGAGACAACAAAAATTTCGTTCAGAAAAAGACGAGTCTTCCTATTTCTTACATTCTAATCCTTATCTCGAAATAATTTCTTCTTTCCTGCCAGCAAACGTGTCGTCGACGGAAGGCAATCCCTCGCGTGGTAATTGCTTCCCTTTCGCGAATTTATCTTCCGATTTGGGTTCTCCCCAGCGTTTTCTTC
Source organism: Latrodectus hesperus (assembly GCA_037975125.1). Lineage (NCBI taxonomy): Eukaryota > Metazoa > Arthropoda > Arachnida > Araneae > Theridiidae > Latrodectus > Latrodectus hesperus. The sequence continues at coordinate 15,948 of JAJQOW010000665.1, read as the reverse complement.
CGGAACAACGACGGCTAAAAATACCCCGTCTTACATGAACCCAAATACTTAATTATAATAAATGAATCTTTATTGCAATATTACTTCCTACAATAGTGATTTCAATTCTGCGTTAGGTTGAAAGCACTTGTGTCATTCGGTTCATCGCTGTAAGCAAGTTGCCGGTAATTTGTCTGAAACGTTTTATATATATATTTTTTTATTTAATTTATTACATTACATATATATTCAGACTTGTATGCTTGATTCTTGAGATCCGCTTGTAAGTCTTCGTCGATAATAGGAAAAATAGCACAATGACAGATATACAACCACAGAAGATAACACCCAGGGCCACGGTGGGAATCGAACCCACACTCCTACACTCTCAAGTGATTAGCGGAGTGATACTTTTGACCACTCAGCCACGGAGAGCCCTAAACGTTTTAATGTTTGATCATTTATAAAATGATATATTTAAAAGAGCAGTGATAGTTGCAGATATTTTATAATCACGGGTAACACAGGAACATAATAATGATCAATTCATTTTACACTCAGTAAATGAGTCGGCTGTTGTGGTTTGTTATCTTGGTCACAAAGTTTACTTCTGCAAGCAATTACGTCCCCCGAAGAAAAATCTCTGTGGATTTACATTTGGTAAACTAAGATATATTTCTTTCTCTCACAGTCCATGCTTTTGTCTATGCAGGTGATATTTACCAAAGAAAAGCTGTTCAAATGGGAGAAAACCTTTATCGGTGGAAATTTTGCACAGGAAAAAATATATGTGTCGTATGAAAACCATGGGCTTATTTAAATTTTCATTTTTCACGTGAATTATTAAATATCAAAATGCGTTTAAATTTTATTTACATACTGTGTTTAGTTATGACATACTTCACGATGGTTTGTTTGTTTGTCGCTCAACGGTCATTTTTTGCACACGAGGGCTATTTAGACCAGGACCTACTATTTAAAGTGGATTCCGAATCACTACAAACATCCATGCCCAAGTTGGGATTCGAACCCACAAACTGTTGAACCGAAGGCAAGAGCTCTAACCATTCGGCTGCCAGCTCGGCACGTTTCACGATGTGTACACCCAAAATTATTCATGCGTAAAATTCAGTATTTAAATAATTCAATTCACACATCATAACCAAAAAAGTTAATTTGAATAGGAATAGAAACATAAAAATCTCGTTATTTTCTTTCAGTCTATATTTTCAAGAAATCACTAAGAATAAAAAAATAGTAAAAAAAATGTACGTGGAAAATTTTTTTCACTAGTTTCTTTTTTAGTTTTCAAATAATAGATTCCATCTTATTTTCCTGTCTTATTTCAAAACAGAGTTTGTTTTTAAACAATTGATAATAGAAATATTAATGAAAGAATAAATAAAGCCATTTTTTTCGTTGAGATCTGATCCCAGAAAGAATGCCTTGCCCGAAGTCCCTTTCGCATTGTTTTTATCCCTATTTGAGAGGACAATGCCAGTTTGACTGTTTGAGCAGTCTTCCTTTCGCTTTCTCGTGCAGGGGGGAGGATGAAACTTAGAATCAGGTTCGGCCGTTGCCCAAGCGTGACAGAAGGAGTTTCGGAAAGAAAAACAGAGAACCTGTCGTCAGGAGGGGGACGCTGACCTCTGCAAGCGACGCTTCGCCTCATTCCCCAACCTTTCGCTTTCTGACGAAGTCTCCTTTCCCTTTCAGGTGAGCCGAGGGTCGCGCTGGTCGCCCTAAACGCCAGGATCGAGCAGGACGTGACGCGACAGGAAATAGCCTCCAGCATCCGGGCCGCCTTCCACTCCTTGGACCGCCCCCAGAGGGCCGGGCCTTCCCTGCTCGCCATCAAGCAGAAGTCCCCGCAAGACGTCACCAGAGAGCGCGCGACTGAAGACGGAGGCCCGCCGCGGGAGAATGGAGCAGCACCCACCGCTTCAGACGCCAACCCCTACCCCCTGCAGAAGTCGACAGCAGTGCTGACACTGAATTTGGAAGAGCCTGAAAGCGACTTAGAGACATTCCCACCCCCACCCACAGAGTTCAGGAATGATGACGGCTTAAGCGCGAAGTCCGGTTCTCCGGGGACAGGGTCGAAACTCCTGAAGAGATCTGCTTCCTTGCTGAGCCTGGCGGATGCCCCAACGAAGCAGCCGGCGTCCAGGAAGAACCACCACCACCTCCAGAGATCGCTGTCCGACCTCACCGCCCACGACAGGGAGGACTTCGAGGCCGAGCAGGAGCGGCTGCAGCAGGAGTACATCAAGCTGCAGAAGCAGTTCGTCCGCTGGCAGCAGCAGCTGCTGAGCAACCACGCCATGCTGCGCGAGGAGTGCATCGTCCCCCAGTACGCGCGCGCACTCCGGCAGTCCCACAGTCTGCCGGAGGGGGAGGACTACTCGGACGGAGCCCCCGCGTCCATCCCCCTGGTGTCTAGGTCTCTGTCCTACGAGCCGTCCCAGAGTCGGGGCAGCACCCTGCCCCGGTCCGCCATCAACATTCCTTCCCTGGAACTGAGCTCGATGCCCGTCCAGAACGGATCCCAGACGCTGAGGTCCTCGAAAACGAAAAACTACTTCAAGCCACCCCAGGTGAGGGCGTCGACGAAGAGCAGGCAGAGGCTGCCGCCGGAGATCAGGAAGGACGGTGAACTGGACTTATCGGACGACCAGAAGATGCTGTCTACCATACTCCCCTCCTTCGAGAGTCTGAGATTCATCTCGGAGCACAGGCGCGAGGACCTACCCGCCAAGGTACGCCTGGAGAACGGCTACAACCTGCTAAATCCGAACAAGCTGGCCACCCTCCCCAAGCCCCAGCTCAAGACGAACGGGTTCGCTCCGAATGGACACAGTGACGGACATCGGAGGGAGGACGCTGGCCAGTCGAAAGTGTCTTCCACCCCCTTGAAAGTCGACGAGGGCTGCCAGCCGCCCCCTCCTCCTCCTCCTCCGCTCCCGGTTCAGAGGACGGCAGACCTGACCAACAAACTTCCTAAAACGCAGAGCAAAGTGATGCGGAAGGAAGTGGAGCAGGCCGACCCCCGGGAAGTGCTGATGCAGGAGATCCGGAGATTCGGTGGCCGGACTGCCCTGCGGAAGGTAAGGCTGCGTTATCATTTCAAAAACATTTCTCTTATCTTAAACGATGCTCACTGGTGGCACACTCAAATATTATATATAAATGTGTGATATAATTATGTGCATATGGGAATACTAAAGTTTTCATTTAACTCATTAAGGTGCTTAAACATGTATACATGCAATGTGTAAATGTTTTCAATTTTCTTTTAATGGTTCCTTTCTAAGTTAAAGAATTTGTGCATCTAAATTTAATTACCTTTATTTTTAATTGGCCATGGCCTGCAGATACTTCATTTTATAACTAAGTAAATTACTGAGTACTAATTCCTTAGTTATACAACAAATCCAATCATTTTTTTATCTCTGATGCCATTTCCTTAACTTCCATGCAGCTTATCCCTAGCCGAGCTGGTAGCCGAATGGTTAGCGCTCTTGCCTTCGGTTCAACAGTTCGTGGGTTCGAATCCCACCATGGATGTTTGTAGTGGTTCGGAATCCACTTTAAGCCGTAGGTCCCGGTCTAATTAGCCCTCGTGTGCAAAAAATGACCGTTGAGCGACAAGCAAAAGCAGCTTATCCCTAAAATTTTAAGTAAAAAAGAAATCAATTTATTTTACAATATTTATTAATTTTACATTTTAATTAAAATTTATGTTTCTAAAAACAAAAAAAGTGCCCGATAACTTTTTTTTTAAGTAAAAAAATGTTGTTGTTGTTTACTAATAATACTTGGACAAGCCAAGCTCGTTATGTATGCGAATTAAGTCGATTGGGAGCGTCTTTCGTTTTAATCAGTGCACCATGAAGGTGAAAGTACGACTTTGCTCTACACACTTGCCATAGGTACCCATTTATAGGGTAGGCAACCCTTCACACCTCATTCATACAAGGAAAGGACAAAGACAGGATAGATAGAGGAGAGAGAAAGTACATCCATGCCCGAACAGGGATTCGAACCCAGGACCTCCTTATCCGTAGTCAGGCACGTTGACAAGTTGGTCCGCTAAAAAAAATGTAATATATGTTTTGATCCTCATATTCATGTGCAACATTTTTTCAAATACTTTTATATTTTAGGAGCATATTCAAATGCCAATTTTTTTATATATAAAAATTCAATAATGACGTTTTTATATATGTTTCAAATAATTACAGTTTCAATATACGAAGATTAATAATTATGCATATAAATTGTCGCATATTTTTTTCAAGTTTTTTTACTCTAAAAATTTTTTATCAATAATTCAAATATTAAAGACACTTTATTTTAGGAATAATTAATATTTTGCTTACTTGAGTGTGAGTGGCCCATTTATTTAAATTTATGGGATTGTCACGAAAAGCACAGGTGTCAAATGAATTCATGTAATTATTATTAAAGATGTCTGACACAAAAATATGATAGATAAAAAAAATAACCAAAATTTTAATTTTTTAATTGAGAATTTACATTTTTTATCTGTAATATCAATTTTAGCCATTAAATTACTTTAAAATGTATCGATTCATTTAAAAAGTGGAATATAATGTTGTTGTGCGCTTATAATTTTCACATAATGAAAATCCAATTATTTGCTTCAACGCACTTAAGCTCAAAATTAAAGGGAAGGTCTTTAATTTAATCAATACATCTATTTTAATTAATTAGAAGCTTATCAAAGCATGTGGGAGGAAAAAAACGGGCAATTAAATAATCACAGTCATTCGATTTCGTCTATTTTGGAGCAAATTTTTTTTAAGTCATTTGTAGACTGATTTTATGCAATTTACACAGTTTACCTATAATTTATATTCAGGTTTCTTGAAAATTAGATTTTAGTTAATTCCGTAAATATTTTTAACATACTTTTAAAATTGTGTAATTGTAAGAAGCTGAGGCTGATAACTGTTGTGGCCGGTAGATAAACCAACGACTGCACAGAAGCATTCTTCTCAGATTAAAAAATTCTTCAAAAATCACGCTGACAGTAGGAAATGCATGCATGACGGGTGCTCATTTTTCAAAACACCCCCTTCTATTTTGATGTTAACATGACATCCAATTTTGCTCATTTAATGAGTCATTAGTTACTTTGGGTTGTAAGATATAATTGATATGTGTGATATATTTTTTTTATTGTTTTTGAGTTTGTTTACTAAATTGTTTTATCAAACTCCGAGTGAACTAGTTCATATAAGGCACATTTTCATTTTAAATTGTAAATAAAAATGAGAAAGTAATATAATTTTAGTAACATTCGTTAAATAAACTAATTTATAAATTATGCCATGTAATTAATTGTTTCGTTTTTTGAATGTTTAAAATATATGAACTTTAGTTAAACATTTTTTCACAGAGCTTCCTCATTTATAATAGTTCTTTGCTATATTAAATGGATATGCCTTTTCATATTTCTATTTGAACATGAATTTCTTCAAGATTTCTATTTTTTATGGATGAAAAACAAAATTCTTTCTTAGTCATTAAAACACAAGGAAATCATTTATTTTAGATATGAATATTTTCACTATTTATTTAATGAAGATAATTTTTAATCATTCATATTTCATAAATAATCGTCCTAAAGTTACTAAATAAAAATCTAACTATTGGATTCTTTCTCCACATTTAACGTATATTTTTCAAGAATTTATGATTATTACAATACTTATGTATCAAGACAAAATTAAGCTTATGACTGTTTATTTAATAAAGATAAAAAAGTTTTTATTGAAAGACTTTTAGCTAAATAGTGATTTCTGATTTTTTATTAAATTTTTCATATCAAACAAAAAAATCAAATTTTTTTCCATAAAATAAAACGCAAGAAAAATATTTGCTATTATAAAAATTAAGAAAAGCAATTTCTGTGCTTGCATTGCATTTCGGACACAAAGTCAGTAACCCTATCTGTAATTATTTTTGACAGCACCATTTCCAGCCATCGAACAATTTTCTCATCAACTCAAATTCAAAACAGGAAATCTCGCGGTTAAACGCAATTTCAGATTTTTTAATAAAGTATATATTTTAAATAAATATTCCTGAGAAAATTTTAAAATTAATTTTTAAACAGAATTTAAAAGGCATTTTTATCAAACGAAATTGTAAATGTTTTCATACATTTCTAAAGTTAGTTTTCAAGGATTCTGGAAAGATTTTTAGAATAGAATTTTAAAGTAAATTTTCTATAATCTATAATTCACCAACAAGATTAACTCTAAACTTCATTTTTTTTAACAAAATGAATTTGAATTTCAAATTGAATTTATAACAGAACAAAACCTTATATTCAAACAAACCGTTTTCAATTTTAATATACAATTTTAAAATAAGTTAACAAAATTTAAAAATAAAGAACATCTGTTAATATTCAACTCCGTTTAAAATCTACGCTGATTAAAATGGCTGGCAGAATTGGTGATAAATCAATCTCATCACACGAGATGAAATCCACTTTGGCGCTGTAATCTTGTCTCATTTGGCGCCCTACTCATAGCTGAAGTAAAATTGATTTCTTTTAGAGAATATTTTGAGTACATATAACTTAGAACTTCCATCAAGGATAATTGAAGTTTTTAAAATAAAAAAGGAAAATTAATAATTCTGTTATTATATATATACCGGCGCGCGTTATCAGGTATTTATTAAAAACATTTTCAATATTTCTAGTTAGATGAATGGATCAGATAAAATAATTGCCATGGTACAGATGACGTAAAATGTTTTTGATGAATTTTAAAATGTGGTGGTGATTAAAAAATACCCCCAACTGACGTCATTGTTACGTATAATCTAGGGTTGCCATAATACAGTGTTGAATTTTTTTTTAAGACCTCCAGTGGCTCAGTAGCTTCACGCCGCTTCCCGTAAGCTCAGCAAAGTAAAGCATCATTTGCCGCGGGCAGTGGTTGGGAGGGTGACCACGGTGTACTCTCCTTCACTGGGTTATTGCTGGAACTCCGTGGGTTGGGGACGTGTCCACGTTCATCTGTGACGTCCAAATTCCTTCCGTTGCTGTGGCGTGGATGGGGAGAGGAGGGTGCCAGCTCAAGTGTAGTCTCGTCACCTGACCGTGGTTCAAAATGACGAGGCACCTTAAAAAGAGCAAAGTCGTACTTTCACCTTCGTGGTGCTCTGATCCAAACGAAGCTGAAGCTTGACAGATAACGCGGAATGAGCTTTTGGAGGAGTATTTTTGGCACCATTTTGGCGCACACTTTTTTCATGTTCAAATTGTCATGCAAAATTTGCCGTACTCATTCTTTATCAATGTTTACAGTTTCAGCTATTGCACGAATACTCAATCGACGATCAGACCGAATCAAACTAGCAACTTTTTCGACATTTTCATCCGTTTTTTATGTTGAAGGGCGACCTGGCCGCGAATCATCTTCAACGTCTTGTCGGCCATCTTTAAAACATTTGAACCATTCAAAAACTCATGCACGGGATAAACATTCACTGCCGTTCACTTCTTTCAGTAAATTATAAGTTCCAGTACCGGTTTTTCCAAGTTTGGAAGAGAAATTGAACAACAATTCTTAGCTCTATTATTACACTAACCATTTTTTCGCCAAAATATAAAATAACAATGTTAACGGAAATGAAGTTTATGACTTAACCGTGTTACTTACGCAAATAAGACTTATGGCATTTTGAAGAGAAAGCTTCACACTAAACAGCTGACAGTCAATGGCGGACTACGCATGCGCACTTTTGCCGCCGCAGCGTCAGTCTCGTTATTTAATAGCCACACCTCGTATACATAAAAAATAAGAATTTCAACATATCAGCAATATTTATACAATCATTTAGAAAAAATGTCCCTGTGGGTTTTTTTATGATGATAGCTGGAAAATGCTCACTGACTACGAGTTCTTCTGCGAACTGTGGTTAATGCGAAGATCAAGGGAGGCCTCGTTCAGAAAACTTTGTTGCGAGGGGACGAAAGAAACTTCTGCGGGTCGCATGTTTTGAGAAGGGATTCTAGAAATTTTCCTTTCAAGAAGACATCACAAGGCATGCACCCCTGTTTAAGTGTAAGGGGAGTAAGTTTTATACTTATAATTATCAGTCAGTCCAAAACGTGAACTTGATTTTCAAATATAGTGTTCAAGTGGTGAGCTTTCCCTCTCTGGAGTGGAATGCCGTGGGTTCGATTCCAACCATGTTTGATTAGCTGAAGACGAGCGTCTCTACATGCACACACATCTGACATCGCTTCTTCTTCTTCTTCTCCTCTTAGAATTGGGTTTGTATGTCATTGGGCACCTCTGCTTTTATCAGCATTTTGTACCATGAACTCCAAACCCAATGTTTCCTAGTTCCGGTTACTCGGGTCACCCACTTTATTAATAAAGTCCGATAACCCTTTCATAGAGTCTAGGTGTCACTCTCTAGTATGGATGATGCCTAAAGAGTTTAATCTAGGGAGGGCAAGAGCCTCGCATTCGTAAATGACATGCTCTGCCGTTTCCTCTTGCGTATGACGTTTCCAGCAGATAGGGTCTTGCTGAAACAGTCCCATCTGGTCAGAAAGCCAGTCATGCTAGGGATAGCTTCCTGACTTTCACCAGAAGATGGTTTGGAGGTCACTTCTACCTCCTGTGAAGGATTCATTGCTGCCCCTTTACTAGATTGCCTATGAGTTCCCTTGTCTTTTTCAGCAAGGTCTACTTCAGAGGCTTCACCTGCAAATGCAGAAAGGTTTGTTATTTCTTGTGTCTTTTCAGCCACAAGATAACAGTTAATAAGCTCAGGTAATATAAGTCCACCCAGCATTCCCTGAGATACTAAGCAAGGCAAATTACTCTAGAAGTTTGCCAGGCAACTAGAGGCTCCGTTAAGACACCATTACCGCGGTGCCAAATAACCCTAGGCACGGGTCGCAAAACACCAGGGTTTACGGGAGCTGATTCACGGCCTCTGATTCTATATTCGAGGCTATCCTGTCATTCCTACAGGACATTCGGCAATCCACCACCTGCCGACGCGCCTAGTGGCTGCTCAAGCCCCAGGAAGGTACGCGTACCACCTGGTTCCAGGTCTGACATCGCTTGGTCGGCGGCTGCTGTGTCTGCACTTCCGCCGTGCGAGTGACCCCACAAATCTTTTCATAAATAGTTGGCTCTACTCACGTATCGCAGTAGGGGGGTGGCCGAAGGTGGGTGCTTGAAAGTCTTCTGATTTTCTTACTTTGAGACACATGAATTTGGCACAGTCAGCAAAATGTTTCGATTACCTAAAAAAAGTTTAACAGCAATTTTCATTTGTTCGGCTTTGTGTCACAATTTTTAACCATAAAATAGTTGGGTGTAATCCTAGGAGGGCCCACACCCTTGGCGAGAAACTAAAAAAAAGCGCTAAACCTGAACGAAATTCCACAGATAGTTTGCATGACGGTGTCCAGTGCATCGAAGTAGGGTTATCAATATACTATCGACAAAACCAAAATTATTCGTGCCAAGAGTGTGGGCTCTACTGGGATCCAATCAATGGTTGTTTCTTTCTTTACATTTGAGATACTGAGTACACCTTGGCGTACACAGGATACATGGAAACTTTTACGATGTTCATTAGTTTAAAATATCCATGACGTCAGATTACGTTTTATCCACGTCACATCGTAGTGAGATGGCGTTGTCAATCCGACGAATTTGCTGCCTGCCTGTTAATCGCATTGTGATAGCGGCAGCAAACAAGGCGAAGTTCCCCATCGAATGTCTAAGAATAGTATTGAAGCTTGTTTTGTTAATAAAATGATTTCTTATATAAAGAGAAAAGCGTCGGTTTGAGAAGCTATTTTCCATGGATTCAAGTCACTAACGCATGGACAATGGTTATTAAAATTACGAACAGCAGAAAAAGTATAATGAAAAAGACATGACAAAACATCCACTTTATTATTACTTTAAATCGGCAAGGATAATTTAAATTGTGTTAAAAGTTTCATTCAATGATAGAATTTTTAGGTAAAAATAAATTTAAGGGTGCCCCTTGGCGAGATTGGCGATTTTTGTTTGTCGCCAATCCTTTTCTCGCGGAACGCTGTGCAAATAGTAATGGTGGCCAAAACACAGTGAAATTTCAAAAACAATGCAGTAAGCACATAAAAAAAAGAAAAAATATTCTCACTTAATTTTGCTGGAATATCCTCACTTTGAGGTACACAGAATTCTCTAATAGCACCTACAGATATTGCTTAAATTTATCCTAAAAAGAAAACCAATCAGAACCGTGAATGGATTTCAGAATAACGTTTAGGGTTACCATAAATAGAACAACATCGTCCAGCTTGGCGATAAACTTGGCGAGAATTCAAGGGGCACCCTCAAGTATAGTCTAACCGAATTTTAAATTAATAATTGCAATATTTGTAAACAATCTCTTTTAAATCGTAAGACTGTTGCCTTGCTTACGTCAATATTAAAAATATTTTTAATTAATATTGATGAAATATAATAAAAAGCAGATGTGTAAAAATGCACTCAAAAAATTCGTTGAATTTTTATTTATTATTTTTTTTATTATTAATTTTATTTAATTTTTTTAATTAATTTATTAATAATTTTTTTATCATTGCTGTATTATACACCTAAAAGTAAATATCTTTTTCAGATTTCCCTGGACATGGCCAGCTAATCGAGAGCGAGTGAAGGATTGAGCCATTTTTGATTGGTACTTTTCACAGCTCAGGTTCATTGGCTGGGGACCAAAACACAAGAGCCTATATAATGAACTATTTGTATATACTTAGCAATTCAACGGTGCTCAACAGGTTGTCAGATACTTTCGGGACGCGCTCCTCCCCCTTCGGTGCAACAGGTGAAAAGACAAGAATCCTCCATTAGTGAATGACGTCACAGGAACGAATCTGAAAAGGCGTCCAGGCCTCTTGTCTGTTCCTTTCAGTGATAAGAACTTTGGATTTATAATAAATACTTCTTTTATAATTATTTCATTGTGTGGGACTTTATTTTCATTTTTTGATCTTATTTTGAAACAATAAAAATAATTGACGGTTCTCCTCCTTTAATGATAACGAATTCTTTCTGAATTTTTTAAAACATGCATTTTGCTTCCTTTCCAATTTTCGAGGTGTAACTTTGTGAAAAATCAATGAATTTTTGTGTCTCCGATTTTTGGATATTGTTATTTAAAACGAATACAGTAATTTGTGTAATTGTTGTGATATATACAAAATCAAATATAAAATAAACATAAAATTTGTACACAATTAAATTAGTTCATATTTCTTACATCATTCTTTCAAACTACAATAATCCCCAGTCTATAACACGGTACTGTTATGATGCCATTTCCTGTCCCTCGTGTATGTGTCTCTCCCCTGTAATGCGTGCATCCCCCACGTCCTATTTCTGTACTGCAAAATTTATAATGATGTGTACAGTTCACAATCCATTTAGCTTAAGTTTGCACCTTGTGTCAATTGTGATCTTATAAAATTAAATTCAATTACAGTATTGACCTTCGAGTATTCTGCTGAAAAGGGATGTTGTGGTTGAACGTTCTTTCAGGTAGCTCCTCAAGCGAATAAACATGTGATAAAACTTTTTTTGGGAATTATTTGATTTATTTGAAATGAACTGTTTTTTAATTACATTGGTATAAGAGTCTTTTATTTAAAATATTCTTAATTGATTTTAATAAAATGCACAGATTTCGTTCATAACATACTTTTTCCTCAATCTTCGCGATGAAAAGTGAAATGTGACTCATGGGTACTTAACGCGTAATACGATCGCGCTTTACGAGAATAACAGTACAACGCGCGGTTAGACTATACTTGAGGGTGCCCCTTGAATTATCGCCAAACTGAGTGTTGTTGTTCTATTTATGGTAACCCTAAACGTTATTCTGAAATCCATTCACGGTTCTGATTGGTTTTCTTCACAGAATAAATTTAAGCAATATCTGTAGGTGCTATTAGAATTCTGTGTACCTCAAAGTGAGAATATTCCAGCAAAATAGAGTACATTTTTTTCTTTTTTTTATGTACTTACTGCATTATTTTTGAAATTTCATTGTGTTTTGGCGGCCATTTCTGTTTGCACAGCGTTCCGCGTTAACAGGATTGGCGCCAAACAAAAATCGCCAATCTCGCCAAGGGGCACCCTCAAATATATTTTTACCCAACGCGCTTTGCTATAACGCGGAACTAACATACCGTGTTATGCGGGGGAGTATTGTAAGTTAATAAACTAATATATTTAATAAATAGTGTGGACCTTATAGAAATGCAAAATGTCGTTTATTTCACAGTGTTGAAATGTATTGTTCTGTTCAACACACAAATTACTCAATACGTATTTCCTTTCATATTCACTATTGTAAGCTAAATTGAAATTGTAGATTGCATTTTTTTTCATCAAAATATTATGTATATATGTAAGTATTATATGACATACCATGTATAAGAAGGAATTATTTTTAACTGAATTTCAGAAATTAATTACAATGAACAGAAAATAAATGGAAATGTGATCATTACAGTCTTGTGTAGAAAAAGTTAAAATTGTCATAATAGTGTACCGGGGTTCGTGTTCGTTGAGAGTCCATAAAACAATCTCTTTAAAAAAGTCACAAAACTTTTATGTGTGCGAATTCAACAAGACACAGGAAATCCCAGCAATAGAAATCACAATGATCCGATTCAGCTAAAATAACAGGAAACTGTCACAGAAGTAGAACACCGATCGCTTAAAATTGGTCCCAGATTTTCGGTGATGGATTTTTCCAGAGATTTTCTTTCTCGCCAAAGGGTCGCTAAAAGTGACTCTTTTCACGTAAAATGCGTAATTTTTGCCCAAAATCGGAGTATTTCCGATCTGGGTAAAAATATATTTGAGGGTGCCCCTTGGCGAGATTGGCGATTTTTGTTTGTCGCCAATCCTGTTCGCGCGGAACGCTGTGCAAACAGTAATGGCAGCCAAAACACAATGAAATCTCAAAAATAATGCAGTAAGCACATAAAAAAATAAAAAAATGTACTCACTTTATTTTGCTAGAATATCCTCACTTTGAGGTATACAGAATTCTCTAATAGCACCTACAGATATTGCTTAAATTTATTCTGAGAAGAAAACCAATCAGAACCGTGAATGGATTTCAGAATAACGTTTAGGGTTACCATAAATAGAACAACATAGCCCAGTTAAGCGATAAACTTGGCGAGAATTTAAGGGGCACCCTCAAATATAGTCTAACCTCGTCTGAGACATTTTAAAACAAATGATTATAGTTTTGTAACAAAATGCATTTCTGAAATTGACATAGAAAAAAAATTACTTTTGAAAGCCAATTGCAAATTGTTTTTAAAACTGAAACACAATCAGGTAAGAATCTTTAAAGAATAAAATAAAGCAATATTAGTACCAAAGAATATATTTCTGTTGAAAAAAGTTGATAATAATAAACTGTTACGACATTGAATTAATTTTGTGCCGCGGATTTATATTATGTCGTCGGAATCTTTCCAGTGTTATTTTCTTCCCCTGTAGGAGAAAATTTTTCACGTAATGAAAAAGAGAGTTGTGTACTCAGTTCAATTCAGAAAAACGAAGAAACATAGAAGTAGTTCAAAAATGTTCACCAAATTAATGTTTAGAGATAATATATTGTATAGGTTCTCAGTAGTACATTATACTGAGAAGTACATTCATCTTATCCTTACTTCATAAATACTTTAAAACATACATAAACAAAATTTAAAAAATAAAGCATTTACAAAATGCTACTAAGACATTAGAATATGCATATTAAATTTTACCTTTCAATTATATTATTAATTACATATTTTCCAATTTTTAAGAGATTCGACTCAAACCATCGGCATTGTGATGATTTTTTTTTCCTCCACAAAGAAATTTTGTAGGTATAGGACTGTGCAGAATCAAGGCATATAAGACTAGGTTTGGTTCCGGTATTCTTTTACAACCCCACTAATGGATTATAAACTATTTGTATTACAAAACTTTGGAGACTATCCAAGTAATATTTTAATTCCAAAAACGAGATAGCGACGTGTTCTTTCTCAGTAGTGCTGCATTTTTGTTCCATTGGTGAACTTGTTTGGTGAACATTTATACCAGCAAAAAAAAAAAAAAATGAAATAAATACTCATATTGAAAGAATACAAAGTAGACAAATAATAAAAATTAAGGCTATAATATTTTTAAAGTGAAAACTCCAGATTTTTCAAATGTTTGTATTTTTATTTCCGATGAAGCGATGCTTTGAAAGAAACGAAATATTAACCGTGTTAACAATAAAAAGAAAGAAAGTTTGTGTGTTTTCCTCGAATTTGTAGGTAATTAGTTCTTGATCCCCTCCATTTCCATTCCAGGAAGACAATTCCCTACGCGGCATACTGTAGCAGCCCTGATACTGCAGTGCTATTTTATGAAAAATCACCTTCAAAGAAAGGGTTTCCCTTTCTTTGAAGGTCAGTCTGGTGCCGGACACAATATTTTGACAAAGGGAACCGCTAATATGAAACACGTTTCAGCAGGAATTTTCTCACGAGTGTATCTCGTCTCTAGACTGAAAGGCTACAACAGTAAAAGCCTGAAATAAAAAATACAAGGGTTTTATTTTTATTTTGGGACAATGAATAATACAATTTCACTAAGTCTCAATAACTACTGTGAAACTGATCTTTCTATATCGCTTCTTAATAACTTAAATATAATCTGACTTTTCTGTTAATATTAGCACATGTAAATTCTTACAAGTTTCCATTAATAATATTTTAGTTACATGAAATTTTCTTTTTTTTGCGAATAATTTTTTATTACGTTATTATAATCAAAATAAGATTCAATTTTCACATTTTTATCATAAAAGGAAATCAAAAATATTAATGAAGTACTGCTTGTTAAACAAAATGATTTAATCAGTTATTAGAAATTAAAAATAGCACGTTAAATAATATTTCAAAACACTGAAATTTCGACAAAAAAAACATTTAAGTTTTGAATTTTTGAATAATTATAACATCCAGAAGGGTCCAGAGGAAATAATATTCATTGAACTTTTTTTTATATTGAGAATATCCAACTTATTTGTTTTGTTAATATTATTGTTATGACATGTTTTAGTATATAACTTGACTTAGATAACCTGTATGACAATTAGGAGTCAAAAGGGCGCTGTGAATCCTAATGTATTCACAAAATTAAGTAAGGTGTATTTCATGAGCTTATTCTTCTGTATAATCTCCCTAAGTTAATAGATCCAAAAATTACCCTATAACATTAACACAAATAATTTGGTAAATAACTTTATACTAAAATGAGAACCTCTCTCATATGCATTAAAATGGAACTGACCAATTTAATATTCCAGAAATTTTATATGAGAAAAAAATTGAGATAATTTCGTCATTTACACATTTACAAAATAGAAAGCAATAGAGTATCACAAACTTTGAGCAAAGTATGAAACTTAACAAGGAAAGAATTAAAAGAATGAAAACCGATAATCTGACTAATTAAGAAATGAATATCGAAAGCATGGTTAAAAGAACCAATTTCTTAAAGGAACTAAACCATGCAAAATGATTATTAACGAAGAAATATACGAGTAAGAGTTTTGTTTATGGCCCTCCTGTGTGCAGCTCTTCCTCATTTTTCATCAGCAACCTCTTCTCTTTTCCAAATCTGATTCCTCCCTGGAACTCTTTTTTTTCTTTTTTATTGGACATGATAATAAATATAAAATGCAAAGTTTATTTCTCGAAATAAAATTGATTTGATAAAACTAAGATTGAAATTTTCTGAAAAATTTTGCTTAGCTTTGAAATGATTTGGCACCCCTCTGCAAGCTGCGACCGGGGCACGGTAGCTCCCCTTGCCCCCTCCCATCGCTACGCCCCCG